>JASDQU010372641.1:21310-47548 GCA_032191745.1 Picea mariana
TTTGGGGTTTTGGGGTTCGAGATTTCGGGGTTTACGAACACATGACCCACAAAAAAAATGAAATAAAAAAGGATGAATTTTGAAATGCGATTAGGGTGTGGGCCCAACAATTTTGGGTTTCGAGGTTTACTAACTCCCGATGCAAAACACTGCACAACGTGAAACGTCGAATCGAAAAATCATGAAAAAGGTATGGGGCTCCGTCAATATTGGGTTTCGACGTTTGGTAATGTTTGATGCATGGACAACATACAATGGTAATCGCCAGATCACGAAAATTCGATCAGGCTGTGGGGCCACTTCGGGTTTCGGTGTTTGCAAGAATAAAAGAACTCGATGCAACTTGAACCAATAAACTCCGAAATGTCGAAACAATGAAAACATGAACAAATTTTACAAACTCAGTAAAATAAAACACACAGTGACAAATTCAATTCAAAAATTCTTGTCAAGCTCATCCCTATTACAATTTCAACTCTAGTATTTAAAAGAAGAAAAATTCCCCTTCAATCTCCTAAGATATTTTAATCAAGGCGGTGATGGTGTTTTGTGGCCTGCAAAGGTTAAGGTGGCCACCGTTTAAATTATGTAAAACAAAAATGTAATTGGTGGGTTAGTCCTTGAGTCTTGAAAGGTCAAGATGGCCACCGATTCATCATTTGCATAGGTGGTGAAATGATTGCATACTTACAATCTATACACTACGTAGTCTTCCATTTGCATTCAATATGTAGGTAAACTCAAGTATACATCACAATTTAGTTGTGGGGTTTTCAACTACGACGCTTTATCTTACTAAAGTAGTAATCCAAACCACAACAAAAATCTTCTTTAAGAATTGACTAGTCATATCCTTCCAGCTAGTATACTTTCAAAAACTACTATTTATAAAAGTAATGAGATGCAACAAAGATAATACATTCTGAACTAGTAGAGAGACATTCTAGAAATTCCTAAGTTTGCAATAGGATGCATTCGATCTTTCTCCCTTAATATTATTTCTAACAGATACATTCTATCAAGTATGTAACCATTTAACATTGAATCAGAGAAGGGACAAAAATAACATATCTTAAATAATATGTTGAAAGACAAAGGGAACAACCATGTTCCTCCGAACCGTAGAACAGGGCAGCCAAACTACTTGCCCAATTCACCCCCTATATTGATCATGAATCCATGAGGGAGAGCATTGAAAAGATTCTCTTCATATATTTCCTATAGCTCCAACAATTTTTCCCTTGCCTCACACTCAAGCAATGTTCACAACAGCAAGTAAATCAAAAGTCTCATTTCCTAGCATATTTGGCAGGGTCATGCCTCCTCTCATATGCTATTTATCATTTGCCCATGTATTTTCCCTCCCTTGGGAATTTTCCCAGCTTTCTAAATCCCTGATTTTCAGGGGCTACCAATAGCCAAATAACTGATTTTCCACTTGTAATAATCAGCCCAGAGGTACTTCTAACATGTTTCCCACTCATGGAGTCATGGTCAGCTAAATTTAACATGGTTGTTCCATTTGTCCTCTTACAATCAATATAAAATATTCTATCTCCATACAAGTCATATTCAAATTGTTAGTTGGGTCAAATCAGGTCTCTACCCAACAGTCAAAATAATTAATTACAATTACCAAATTTGAAATTCGGAATTGCCATAAATGGAAAAAAAATTCCAAATTCGAATTTACTAAAAACGAAATAAATTTCCAACAATTTTAAATTTCAAAAATATTTTATTTTGGGGGATGTCACATCCTTTCTCCCTTCAGTAAAACACTGTCCTCAGTGTTCATTCCTTTTCTGGAATAGGATTGGATGAGATTTTTGCAAATCTCCCTCCAACTCCCAAGTGGCCTCTTCAGAACTAAAGTGCTTCCATTGCACCTTTACTTGAGCGATGGCTCTGTTCCAAAGTGATATTTCTCTGTGATCCAGAATGCCCAGGGGTTCCACCTAGAACTCACCTTCGGGTTCCACTTGCACCAAGTTCCAACCAATCCTATGAGTAGCGTCATGAATATATTTTTTCAGCAACGAGACATGAAATACATTATGAATTCTTAGATTAGTTGGAAGTGCAAGTTGATATGCTACAAGTCCAATTCGAGCTAGTATCTCGGAGGGCCCAAAAAACCTGGGTGCCATCTTGGCACAATTCCCTAACTTCAACTAGCTCTTTTGGGCTTTGAACTTCAAATAAACATGGTCTCCTACTTGAAATTTCAAGTGTCTTCTTTTCTGATCTGCATAGCTCTTATGTATGTACTGTGCTTATTTCAA
The DNA here is from genome assembly GCA_032191745.1 of Picea mariana. Classification (NCBI taxonomy): domain Eukaryota; kingdom Viridiplantae; phylum Streptophyta; class Pinopsida; order Pinales; family Pinaceae; genus Picea; species Picea mariana. Next base: position 23,596 of record JASDQU010372641.1, read on the forward strand.
GTACTATTGTACCTTTCTTACCATGTTTTCCATTTCTTGGAGCATCTCTGGTGCAAACATGAGTCTATCAGCTGGGTTATCCCAACTAATTGGAGTCGTACACTTTCTGCCATATAGTATTTCGAAAGGGCTCAACTTAGCCGAAGTTTGGTATGCATTGTTATATGTAAATTCTACTAAGTGCAGGTAGTCTTCCCACTTTCTTGGTTTTGTTCTTGCATACATGCAAAGCATATCCTCTATGATTTGCTTTGTCCTTCTGGTCTATCCATCCGTTTGTGGAAGATAGCTTGTACTGAAATTCAAGTTAGTGTTTAGCCCTGTAAACAATTCCTTCCAAAAAGTGGATGTAAATTTTACGTCTCTATCTGAAATCAATATTTTAGGAATACCATTCAGTCTAAAAATTTCTTTCATGAATATTTCAGCAATGTTTATAGATTTAAAAGTAGACTTTACAGGAATAAAGTTTGCAGACTTACTGAGTTTATCGATTACAACCATAATAGAATCATTATGTTTCTGATTTTTAGGCAAACCTTTTATAAAGTCCAGTGATATAGTCTCCCATTTCCATTCTCTTACTGGCAATGGTTGTAATAGAACGGCTCGATGTTGGTGCTCGACTTTAACCTGCTAACAATCTTGGCACCTATCCAAGTATTATGTTGTTTCTCCCTTCATATTAGGCCAGTAAAATAGTTTTCTAAGTGTTGTTATTGTTTTCTTGTAACCTGAATGGCCAAAATATGGTTTCTTATGCACTTCGTCTAAAATAGTTAATTTTAAATTTGCTAAATCTAGTATGTAAAGTTTGTTTTTAAGTCGTAATATTCTCTTCTTGTTGATACTTCGATTTGGTTTATCTGAGTTTGCAATACCATTTTGAAATTTTGTCATCATCTTAGTGTAATTTTCGTCTTTAATACTCGCCATCCTTATTCTTTGTTCCAGATCGCTTTCTGCCCTGTTGATATTTATCTCAAATAACCCATGGAATTTTCTGCTTAAAGTGTCTTCTACTTTATTTTCCCTACCCTTGATATGTTTGATCTCGAAGTCGAATTCGCTCAAGAAGGCTACCCACCTTGCTTGTCTTGCATTAAGATCTGGTTGGTTAAACAGATATTTCACCCCACCATTATCCGTCAATAGTAGGAATTTTCTGCCCATTATATAGTGTCACCACATTTTTAAGGCATGTATTACTGCTGCCAGTTCTAAGTCATGAGTGACATAATTTCGCTCATGTTCTTTTAATTTTCGGGACTAGTAACAGATCACATGACCTTCTTGAGTTATGATACCACCTAGTCCCTCTTTACTTGCATCAACACAAACTATGAAGTCTTTATCTGGGTCTACTACCTTCAAAATGGGTGTCGATGTCAATAATTTTTTCATCTTGTTAAAGTTGACTTGACACTTTTGTAACCAGTTAAACTTGGTTCCTTTTTTTTGTAGTGATGTGATAGGGTAGGCTATCTTGGTAAACCCTTCTATAAACCTACGGTAATATCTGGTGATTCCCATGAATGATCGTATATCTAATACACCCTTAGGTACCGTCCATTCGATAATGGCTTTTGTCTTTTCCAGGTCTACGACAATGCCTTCTGCTAAAATTACATGTCCTAGATATTGTATTTTTTTCTGATAAAAGTCACACTTGTCAAATTTGGCATACAGTTTGTGTTTCCTCAATGTTCGTAGAACTATCCTTAAGTGTTCATTATGTTATTCTTTTGTTCTTGAATAGACCAGAATGTTGTCAATTAATACTACCATGAACTTGTCCAAGTATTGACTGAAAATATAGTTCATCAAGCACATAAACGTGGTTGGTGTGCTAGTGAGTCCGAAAGGTACGACTACGAATTCGTAGTGTCCATATCTTGTCTGAAAATCTATTTTGTTTATGTCCTCATCCTTTATCCTAACTTGATGATAACCAGATCATAAATCCAGTTTTGAAAATATCTTGACCCCACCAACTTGATTGAAAAGATCATTTATCTTTAAGTTCTCTTTCGCTTCGTGACATTTACCAATTAAAAAATCTCAGTATTCCCGACATGCGAAATAGCGAAGGATGTTATGTTTCATAAGTCACCACTTTTTATCGTTAAACACAATTTTTTATTTTTGTACCTCGGGATGTCGCGCTTCAGGAGTTACAAGTCACAAGATTTACGAGCATCGATGTGAGAGGTTGTGAAAAGTTTTAAAAGATTACCTTAGGTGAAAGATGAGAGTAAAATTCTTTAAACCCCAGTCAAGTGTTGTCGGGATTTCGTGTCTCGGCGTTCACTCTGTCCAAAAACATTACCGTCATAGTTCTGATAGGCGAAACCGCAAGATTTTTACATAAGTAACCTGGGTTAGTGTCAGGGGTGATTAATTTTGACCATGGTTAAAGTATCTCGGGATTTCGTGACTCAACATACGTTCCTCATAGAAACTATACCTTCGAAACCCCGAGTGGCGAAGTCATGATATTGCTCAAGTATTATTAATTAAAACACTTAATCCGGTTTACCTTATGGTTTAAATAGATCACATCATTGTGATCTTGGGATTTCGTGACTCGGTTTACGCTCCTCCTGGAAACTATACCTTCAAATCCCTGAGTCGTGAAGTCATGATATAAATTAAAACATGATAAATTAAACACTTAATCTTGTTTACATCCTTCCTTAACTAAATCTAATCATCGCGATCTCAGGTTTTAGAGGCTCGAAATGTTAGAGTGAAAACTCCTGATATGGAGAATGCCGAAAGGTTGATTAATGTTTAAGAAAGCTTAATTAAAGAAGCTAAGCCAGCTTAATCAATGTTCAATGCAAATAATAATATGCAGAGTCTATGAGGTAATTTTAAATTTTCCTTGCGCCAACTTGTGTCATGATCCGTTGAAATTTATGGAATTAATTGGAGATGAGGTGAAGAGGCAAGTAAGGATATGTTTTTTAATGCTAAATATATCTCTAAAAATGATTTGCCTGTTCTGTTCATAAGGACGTTGAGGTTTTAAATGGTCGAATATATAGATCTTTTTCTTTCTGTTCTATTCATAAAGCTAATTTCTATCCTGCGCAGAGAAGTTTTTCTCATCAAGCTGACTTTTGTATGTATACGCTTTTTTATTACAGGAGAGCTAAGTCACAATCCTTTGTCATGGCCTTGCGAAAAGCATCCAAGGTAGGTGCTAAGATTTCAGGACAAGGCTCTGATAATGTTTCTAATACTTCACCACAAAGCGTTGATTCTATACGAACCTGGTCATACATCTCCGAGGTTCTGCAATCCAATTTGGTGAACTTTTTGGATGATTCCAGTGACAATGAGAAAGACGACTTGACCACCAAATACAAGATCGTCATCCAAGCATAGATGCACAAAGTAGCGGCCAAGCCACATCATCTGCCTTACTATGACATGATCCGATGGGCACTAGATCATGTAGATATCCCAACCAGAACCATCATTAGCGAGCAGAAGGTCATTGTTGGGACCTTTAGACTAGAAAAATTACAGGCTATGTACAAGTTTCCACCCACGTCGAAATTCACATACAATGCCGAGTTTCTGGAGGATTTTAAATAAATGGAATTCGAGAAATACGACAAAATCTTATCTAATTTGATCAAGGATTGGGTCCCACACCTCGCAAAGTTCAGGGTAGATAGAAACGAAGTTTATTCCATACATTATTTAGAACCAGAGTTCAAATACATAGCAATCATGACCTATAGATTGTATGGGAGGGAAGACACCACATTTTTTTTCCTCCCATGGGTGCCTCTGATGCATACCATCGCAGAAGGTTGTTCCTTTGAATGGGCCAAACTGTTGTCAAATAGTCCGACCAGTCGGATTATAGAATATCGGATGCAGTAGGTGAGTCATAAGGTTGCTTCATTCTTTATGTCTGTGTACATAGTGGGCATCGTGTGTTCCATGATTCCTTTTCCCTTAATGAGCTGGAGCTGGGCTCCATCAGATGTTGAGCCTATCCATCTCTACCATTCAAATATTTGGGAGGATAAGGCCTTAGATTTCATATACGAAATCTTCAATTGGGTAATGGTACCGATGCATGTCACCATCTTCGATAATCCACCGCCCAGGATCTCAGATAGCATCGTGGAAAATTTGAGTAGGGTGGCCGACTGGTACATGGAGGAAGAATTTTCATACATCACAATTTTCGACACTTATGTCCCTTTGCATGCTCTATCATTATTTATAAACGATAGGCTGGATTATCATGAGATCTCCAGGAAAACCGTGATTGGTGGCATAAGTAATGGGCTGAAAGGATTTTCAAAGAAGGTATGGCCACCTTTCCCCATTCATTTAAATACCTATTCTTTATTAGATTTCAAGCATGCAAAGGCCGAGGCAACAGCCTTAGAAGATATAAAATTGGTCAATATTGAATTCAAGAAACACGACCCACATAGGGTCATGAGTAATCACTTGGCTAGTTCTGGCCTTAAAAGATTTGAGCATGAGAATTGGCCTCATGATGATATTTTTCGAGGCACGAAATCTTATGCAGAGGTTTTGGCTCGGATACAAGCCCTGTCACTCGAAGAGAGGGCAGATGTTTTCAAATTCCAAGAAAATAGGCAAAGCTACCTTCCCCTAGTATTAATGGGTGAGAATCCAACGACCAGAGAGGTGCAACAAACAGAAGCTGAAGGCTCCAAAGATTTAGCACCCGACCAAGAAGAACCCCAGGACAAGAAGGAGGAAACTGAGGGTCCGAAACAGGAAGCTGAGACTTTCGATCCTCCAAGCGATCCAACCTCGATCCTTACTCTAGGGAAATCATCTAAATACGCCAACAGTCCCATCATTTCTATTACCCCCCTGTAGTCCACAAAGGGAATACCAGACGCAGGTTGGATTTTTGGTGAAGAATTAACACCTATAACAGTGGAAGAACTACCTCCGAATGAATTCTTCTTCGATAAGAAGAGAAAGGCATTCGTGAGACAAGAACTTTATGAAGAGGCAGGTATTGTATCTGAAAAGTTTAAAATCTTAACCGATGGGAGAACTATCAAAAAATAATAATTTGCAACGTAAATAGCAGGAACATTGGGAGCTTTCGCTACGGTAAACCAATATTCAGTCGGGACCCTAAAGGATCAGCTGAAGAAAAAAACTCATTTGATCAAGACATTAGAGGATAAACTAACTACAGCAGAGGCCACTGCCAAAGATCAGGCGAATACAACTTTAGAGAAAGCTAGAATAGATGATCAAAAATAAATCGAGCATATCAAAGCCGATTTTGAACAGACACATCTGACGGATCAGACAAGTCAGATACAGATAGGCCAGCAAGGAGAATTGATAGAGTAGCTACGGGCCAATTTGGAGTTCGCCGAAAGCCAGGTAATCGATATCAGGATATTTCTATCCCAAGCAATAGAAATCAGAAAAAGATTATCGGCAGTGCAACAAGGTCTGCTCGTTAAAGTAGAGACGATTCAAAGAAACTGCCAACTCATTGACCAAGTATTGTAGAACCTCTCTCTCAGAGAAAGGGAAGCTGGGGTGGCTCGAGTTGCTTTCTAGGAGGTTATTATAGCCACGACGAGAAGGGAGACAGGAAGTAGTTCCAGTTTTCCCATGCCAGAGTAGACTAGAGACAAAATCTTGTTGAAAGAATGGGAGTGTAACATATCTAAAAGCAAACAACAAGCTAATGAGGTAAGAAAATATTGTGAAGAAACTTTTGGTCTGTTAAATGGTATTTGGCTGGGTTCCGATGGTGAAAGTATCATTGAGATATTGGGCCAGATCAATACAGCCAAATATCTGCTAAATATCAAGGAAAATGAAGAAAGAGAATTAGCTGGAATATCACAAATAACCCAGACGGACATAGTTCAAATAGATAAATGGTTAATTAAACCGAGTATACTATTATGTTCTATCAGCACCAAAGATCAACAGGTGGAAGGAAAATTTCCATTATTGGCAAAATATTGTTATGCTTTTGAGGCCAATAATCACGCAGAACCTTCTAAGTTGATATCACAGCTGGTGGGAAGGTGTGTTGTTTGCACAGAGCATGCGAAGAGGCAGGTTTCCGGTACCAAATGAGGACAGAGATAAGGAATTGAAATGATTAAACTCTTTTTTTGTAATTGAAAACCTCTCGAATGATTGAGATTCCAACATATAGAAATTCATATAAATATACATTTTGAAGAAAGAAAAAGGGTTGGACCTATTTTGGTCGTTTGTAATAGAGACTCTCCTTTTTGAATATTAACACAAAGCAATCCAAAGATTCTTGATTTAGTCAAGACAATGTTATGAGTTTGTTCCTCTCTGATTTCTTGATCAATTTCATTTCGCACATATATGTTTGATGAATGTTACACTGCAATTTAGTAAAACCTCTAATGTGGTGATTAATTTTAATTATCTATATAGTTTATAGTTTTTCCTCTGTATCAGCTATCAGCAGGTACAAGACCTATGGACTCATTAGATTTTTCATATTTTATACATTCATCAGATTTCTTCTCACCTTTTTCTTCTTCTGTTTACAGGGCGAGATTCTCCCTTGATAGGAGCCTCGTATTACAAACAACTTTATGTTTTTCTCACATTTTCACACAAATCAATTATTTACTAGATAACAAAGTTACGGGAAAAGGCCTTTGGTTTGTAATTTATCTTTAACATTAAATCGGATAGTTCTCTTTTATACGATCGAATTGAGACAACATCTAAAACTTTGAAACTTTCCTTTACTTTCGTTGTTCCTCTATGACTGTCCCCATTGTAAGACAACCTAACATTGATCCCTGTTTATTGGACCAAACACATATCACTTTGAACCTTTTCGATACTATTTTTAAAACCGCCAATACCTGGGTAGAACTTGAGCGTTCATGGGCTGCAATTGAGCGGGATATAAACATCCAGGAACAGTTGGAGGCTAGACAACGACAACCCAGAAATTAGCCTTAGATTCCTTTCCTGAAGGTTGATGCTCTCCCCTTTATTACTCTTCACTCACTTTCAAATGCCTAGACACTGTACCTTCTAAAGCCTTTGGTACAGACTCTGGAACAACTTCTTTTTGGTGTCATTTCCGGGGAACAAAGTTACGAAACCTTTTCCCAGGAAAGAACGACATTCTCGCAAGTTTCACCCTTTGATATTCGACAAATAGTGAACACCCTTTAAAGGCTTTTATTATATTTCACTTGGTGACTACACATTAAATAAGCTTGCATCTGGTTGAAGGAATACCAGACAAAACCCAGAGGGTAAACAGACCATGCCTATTTTCGATCCCGAAAAGATACTGAAAATTAGAGGTTCCCTTAGGCCAACTACTGTAGTCTATCATCTTAAGTACCCACAATCCAAGATCAAGAGTTCGTTTTAACCCTGAACTTCGCACAGTTCCCCTCCCAAACCCACCAATCCAATTTTAGCTCTCTCTGAGACTAAAAGAGAAACCCTTTTGATAACCTCTGACGTATACAGAGGTAAAATCCTTGCAATGGATTTTTCATAGATCAATATCCTGCCAACTTTTCAGTTAGATAACATGACCTCACCAGATCTCGGAGAGTATACCTTACACTCAGATTAAATGCCCATGGGTTCCCCTAATTACATTTCTTGCAAATCCGAAGAGCCAAGTCCTCGCATCACTTATCACCCATCTTTGGTTTTCTCGTCTCACGAAGAAGCTAAAGATTCGCTTCTAGTGTTCCAGAACCCTCCATAAAATACACCATTTCCCTATCCAGTGGTACCGATGGCAGGCGCCATAGGAGGAGGTGGAGGGGTTTTAAGAGGTGGTGGAGTTTTAGGAGGTGTTGGGGGGCCAGGAGGAGGAGTAGGAGGCCAAGGGACTCTTCCCCCTCCCAGGGTCTTCGCTAAAGTGGTTGAAAGATATGCGCCTTTGGTTCTACCTGTCCCTCTTCATGACCTTCCTGAAAATTATATAAAAAACCTACCTAAATTTACAGGAGAAGGAGACTTGACCACAACCGAACATATAAACTTTTTTTATCAGTTCATGGATATCCTAGGTCTCGAGCACGAAGACATGTATTCAAGGTTGTTTGTTTAAAATTTTGAACGAGAGGTATGAACTTGGTTTTGAATCCTACCCGTAGGATCAATATTATCCTACTATGCCCTAGAAGATGCCTTCCTTAGATAATGGGGCGTAAGGAAAGACCACTTGTATTATTTGACCGAGTTTGGATCTTTAAAGAAAAAGAATTCAGAAACAGTTATGGAATTTATTCAAAGACTTAATAAGTTGTATAATAAAATCCTAACCAAAGTTAAACCATCCCAACCCTTAGCCTAAGTAACCTTTGCGGGATCTTTTGAACCTAATTTCACCCTTCTCTTAAGAGAAAGAAGAGGGTATACCCTAACTCGAATGCAGGATGATGTCGTGGAAATCGTATCTAACATGATGGCTTCTGGCAAGTTGAAATCTAAGGTAGAAATGGGAAACCGATAAACCATACATTTCAGGGAACAAGCCAGACCCTCAGGGTCTAATAGATCCACATAGGACAAAATGGATGATATGGCTAGGGTAATTAAGGAATTGTCAAATAAAATTTCTAGCATGGATTTGGATCAATCTAAGGATGATCCTTTCATTAAAATGGAATTTAGGAGAAACCCCAATATTCAGAATCAACAAAGACAGACTAAAAATGAAAATCACAAAATTCAAACCCCTTTAAAAAATGAAACTTTTATAGGAGGAAATGACCTGGAAGATTTCGAGGGTCTGGAAGAAGATGTGGAAAATTTGGGTGACGACTGCACTTAGCCTTATGTAACTAAAGAAGATTATGAGAATTCTTTAAACACACAATAGCCCTTAGATACAAATGATGACATAAACAGTATAGATGTCCCTGACTATCAAGAAGTAACTGATTCGATAATGGACGAAGTTCAATCTAGATATAACCTAAGGTCTAAAAACAAATCTGCATTGATTTCTCAACCCAAGAAAATCCTCCCTAGAGATGAAGAATACGTGCCAGCCCCAAAAGAGACCAAAACATCTACTAACAAAATAAAAGGGGTAGATTTGTTGGATCCTAAAACCAAGGAGGTTGAGACTCAAACAAGGGAAATCAAGATAGCTGAGCCACCCACACTGGTAAATAAACTCATGAGTAACAAATCAGATCAGACAAATAAGTTGGAGAAGAGAGAGTCTGAGATTTCAACCAGAGAAACGAACAAAGGTAGTGACAATTTTAGTTTTGAGAATGAGATAAATAGGATCAAAATACTGATCCCTCTCGCTGAATTAGCAAAGAATATTGCATATCATAAGCAGATAACCAAAGTGATAGGTTGTTCAGATCAAGAAATTCAATCAGACGTGATAAACTTGGAAGATGATAAGCCCAATATCACTTTTGGTCCACATTTCAAGGGTGCCCGAGACACCATCGCTCCTTTCTATATCACCCTAAATGTGCATGATCGACTGTTGCATAATTGCATGCTAGACTCTAGAGCTTCACATAATGTGATGCCCAAGACTATTATGAATATATTAGGCCTCGAGATCACTAGGCCTTACAGAGATCTCTACTCTTTCGATTCGAGAATATTAAAGTGCATGGGTATGATAAAAGATTTAGTAGTCACCCTTGCACATGTCCCAGTCAAAAGCGTCCTGATGGATGTAGTTATTGTTGATATCCCCCCAATGTATGGCTTACTACTATCAAGGTCATGGGGAGCCAAACTTGGGGGGTCCCTCCAACTAGACATAACTTACACCACAATTATTGTGTTTGGTGGACAACTTACTCAATTATACAGAGAAACGAGTTTAGCCTATACAGTGAGCGATCCTTAGAATCCTAACAATTTTCCTGTTTACATTGTTGATCAAGATCTGGGAAATTGTATTTTGTCTTTTGATGATGGTATAGATAATTGTGCAGAAGAAAATTACATAGATGAGAAAGAATCAAAAAATATGCATAGCACTGGGATCTGGAAAATGTTTTTTGATGGTGCCCTGTCATGTGAAGGAGCAGGTGCAGGGGTACTTTTTGTGGCACCTGAAAATAAATTTGTTGTCCCCTTCTCTTATAGGCTTCAATGGGATATAGACTACACCAACAATGTATGTGAGTATGATGCCTTAATATTATGATTGGAAGTTGTTAGGAAGCTGAACATAAAGAACCTGGAATTATATGGGGATGCAGAGTTGATAGTCAAATAGATAAATCAACAATACTAGGCCAAGCACTAGAGATTGAGATCGTACAGAAATTGTTCCTGGGATCTAATGGAAAATTTCTTCTCATCTGTAAATGTCCACTTCATCCCTCGCACCGAAAATTTGCAGGCTGATTCATTAGCCAAGGTAGCCTCAACTTTTTCTCCCCCTACAACTTTTAAATTAAAATGCCACATAGAGGTAAGGCACAGGCCATCCATCCTGAACAACATACAACACTTGTAGGTTTTTGAGGATAACGAACATATTAGGAAATTCCTCGAAGCAGTGGGCGACTTCTCTGAATCTCACATTGATCAAGAGAATCAAAATGATCACATATGGATCATGCAAGAAGGATAAGACCCTCAAGAGTTCCAAGAAAAGATTGCAAATCATCGCATGCTGGTTCTAAAGAACAATGAGATTCTGAAAGGATTAATTCCCCTGGATAGACTATTCAATCAGAATGACATACCCTTGAAATCCACCCTGTAATCCCAACCAGAGGAGGTTGAAGACTACGATGTAGGGAAAAAATAAGAACCTGGGATGGTAAAAATATCAAAGTACCTTTCCCCTGAGGTAAAAAGAAAGTATAAAGACTTGCTCGGACAGTATAAAAATATTTTTACTTGGTCTTACGAATAGCTGAGAACCTATGACACCGCTGTAATCGCACACAAGATACCCATAAAACCTAGTGTCAAACCCTTTCAAAGAAAACTCAGATAGATCAACCCTATTTTATTTCTTGTGGTTGAAAGGGAGGTTAAAAATCTCTTGGATGCAAAAATAACAGTACCTCTGAGATACTCTGATTGGTTAGCAAACCTAGTCTCGATCATAAATAAGAGTGGGGAGATTAGACTATGTGTCAATTTTAGGAATCTAAATAAGTCCCCCCTCAAAGATAACTACCCTCTACCCAAAATGGATCACAATTTAGAAAAGGTAGTTGGGGCAAATAGAATGTCGATGATCGACGGTTTCTCTGGGTATAATCCAATTGTTGTAAATAAATTAGATAAAGAGAAAACAACCTTCACTACCCCTTGAGGTACTTTTATGTATGATAAAATGCCATTTGGTCTAATGAATGTAGGTGCTACTTTCCAACGTGCCATGGACATTTCTTTCATCGGCGGAAAGGATAAATTTGTGGTCATTTATCTTGATGATTTGACTGTTTTTTCTAAATTTGATGAAGATCATCTGGTACATCTCAAGAAGACGTTCGAGAAATGCCATAAGTTTGGTCTGTCTTTGAATCCCAAAAAATCCCACTTCGCGATGCAAGAAGGTAAACTCTTGGGCCATATTGTATCTTGAGATGGTATTAAAATTGATTTGAAAAGAGTTGAGGCTATAAATACTATAAACATTCCTAGGAATGTAAAAGAAATTCAGTCCGTTTTAGGAAAAATAAATTTTTTGAGGAGATTTTATTCCAAACTTTGCTGAAATTGTGAAATTGATCACAGATATGCTAAAGAAAAACAACAAAGTGAAATGGACAACATAAGCCAAAGTGGAGTTTTCAGGCATCAAGAAATTCATAAGCGAGGCACCTATACTGGCAAGCCCTGATTATCTAAAAGATTTTCTTATTTTCTCTTTTGCCTCCAAACACACAATCGTTGCGGTACTCCTCCAAAAAAATGAAGAAGGTTTCGAATAGCCGATAGCCTTTTTTAGCAAGAGTCTCAGAGACACAGAACTTAAATATGATATAATGGAAAAGCGAGCATATGCTATTGTGAAGGCGTTGAAAGAATTCAGAACCTATGTGCTGCATTCAAAGATTATTTCATATGTACCTACCAGTTCTGTAAATGATATTTTGGTTCAATATGATAGTGATGGAAAAAGGGTTCGATGGCTTGCCAAAATTCAAGAATTCAACCTGGAAATAAAACCAACGAAATTGGTAAAAGGACAAGGTTTGGCCAAACTCTTAGCAGAATAAAATTTCATAGCTTTCAGTATAAATGACCTACAGGGATATGAAGAAGGTGTGGACTTGAACAAGTTTGATGAGCCAACAAGCGCAATCAGAATAAAAGAGAAGTTTGTCTCATCAGACTGGTACAAAAACATAGTGTCATATCTGACGACATTAAAATTCCCGAGTGATTTACCCCCATTCAAAACTAGAACGCTAAAATTACATGCGGTCAAATACTGTATATCTGATAATCAATTATATTGGAAGGACCCACTAGGTTTCATGTTGGTCTGTTTACTCAAATCAGAAACAGAGAGGGTAATAAGAGAATTTCATGCAGGAGTCTGTGGGGGACACCACGCATGGAGGGAGATAGCTTATAAGATCATGAGGGCAGGGTATTATTGGCCAAAACTTTTCTCATACGTAAATGCCAAAGTCAGAGCCTATAACGCGTCCCACCTGTTCGCAGGCAAGCATAAACTCCCAACGCTACCATTAGTGCCGGTCAAAATGGAAGCCCCTTTCCAATAATGGGGACTAGATTTTATAGGCGAAATCAACCCCCATTCTAGCGCTCAACACAAATGGATCCTGACTGCCATAGATTACTTCACTAAATGGGTGGAGGCTATTCCAACCACAAGGGCAACAGATTTGCTGGTAATAGACTTCTTGGAAGACAACATTTTATCTAGATTCGACTGCCCCCAAAAAATAGTCACGGATAACATCCAAGCTTTCAAATCTATGGCTATGATCAACTTTTGCCAGAAATACAATATCGTACTTGGTCATTCCACAGCTTATTATCCCCAAGGAAATGGACTAGCTGAGTCTTCCAACAAGAGTCTAATAAATGTAATTAAGAAATTGTTGGATGATAATAAAAAATATTGGCATGTGCATTTGAAATACGCCTTATGGGTGAATCGGATAGGCATGAAAAAATGTAACGGCACCTCGCCTTTCCAAATGGTGTACGAGACCGATGTGGTATTATCGATAAATCTAGTGCTCCCCATGATAAAATTATGGCAAGATGAGAAAGAAGAACCAAATCATGTTACCAGAAGGATAAATCAGCTAATTGAAGTGCAACAACATAGGGTCAAAGTAGACGAAAGGTTGCAGAAATAACAAGATGATATGAAAACATTATTTGACCGTAAGGCAAAAGATAGAGAGTTTCTCCTGGGCAATTTGGTATTGAGATGGGATGCTAGGAAGGAATACTCAGTGAAACATGATAAATTTGATCATATTTGGTGTGGACCATTTAGAGTCCCAGCTCTCAAAGGAAAGAATTCATTTCTATTAGAAAATATGGACAGTAAAATCTTCAACGCCCCTGTCAACGGGCGTTATTTAAAACATTATATGCAATAACTGGTTCCCAAAAAATTCCCACTATAATATAACGGTTTGTGTTTTCCTTTCTCATAATTTCGTTTTGGTAAGTGCACTTTCACCAATAATTAATCAGGTGACTGATATTTGTAGAAATGGAAATACGAAATTTTCAATACAAAATATATACCTAATACTTTTCACATTTTCCCTTTCAGGATTCCGGTTTGCAACCCAAACAAGTGAAAAGGGTAATAAGAAGGTCCTATATCGAAAAATGAATTCTCCAAAACAGGTGATAGAAAATGTTTTCTGTTATTATAAAATGGTGAGGTAAAGGTATGAATTCCTGAGAATTTTATTGTTCTAACAAAGATTTTCAGAACACCGCAATGATCTCATGAATATAATATTTTCACTTGAGTGTTTATTAAAAACAAGCAACTACTCGCTCTGGGTCCTAAGAATTTTCACTTAAAATAAAGCCTCTCCGAAAAGGGATTTCAAGAGTCGGTTGTAATTTTTGACCCTTGTCTTTCAATTTACAGATCTCTATCCATCACCCTTCTTTTTGTTCTTGGATTTACCTTCTTGAAAAGCCAAGCACCTTCCTGGTTTTGCATACATGGGAAGAAGAGATGATGCGTTAACTTTGAAAGTTGCAAAGAAGATTTAGGAAAGTAAGATGGTCTTCATGACTCCTCAATCCCTTACTAGACAAAGTGATGCATAGGTTAATCCTGACTATTCTAGGTTTTTCAATAGTTTCGAAATATTGAGGCTTGCTTGAAGGAAGACCCCTAGAAATATTTTTTTCCCCTTTTTCCCTGCAGGCTAAGGTGTGGTGAAAGTTGGTACCGAGTAATCAAAGTAAGTTAACAGACCTCCATTGAAAAATATTACGCAGATATCACCCCTCATACAAACTGATTACCCCCACTTCGTGTTCTAAAAAATAAGTTATAAGATAGATGGTGAAAGGAAAGTCATATTTAATTGTCCATCTAGTCCAAAAAGATGATGAAAGGAAATTCAGAAATGATTGCCCTCCTCTCAACATTTAAATGCATAAATACGTTTCGAAGTGGTGAAAGGAAATTCAGTAAAAAGGGCCAGATAACTTCACCGGGGTACTGAATAGGCCCGCTGGCAGTGAAGCAATGTTTGAGATATCTGTAAGGCTATTATACGTGAATCTCACTCTACTCTGGTAACCAATTTTTCTCAAAACCGAATCTACATTCTAAGTTTAGACAAGGCTCCTCGATTAAAAACATGTAATAAACTTCGTTTGATGCAAACCAGAAGCCACAAGATTTGTTGTATTTCCTAGGACTATCTTGATTGTCCTAATGCAGACCTAAATTTAGTAAAGATAAAGAGAAAGTCATGAAAGGCACTGCAGCTGAGAGTGAAACCTATTTGAAGTTTTGAAAAGATTTGCACAAGTAAAAGACGAAATCTCTATTTCCCTCTGTATCCTTTTCCTAGGAACAATTTCGCTGGAATAAAGCCATTGACTCCATTTACCCAATATAGGCATGTGGTCTATTGTTCTTCCCATCTTGTAGGAAGACGAGATCCCTAGTTGGAGCCGCCTTTTTCAACTAGTTTAAATGTAATATTTAAAGTCAAATGTTCGTCTTTAAGTTATCTTTCGCTTTGTGACATTTACCAGTTAAAAAATCTCAGTAGTCCTAACATGCAAAATAGCGAAGGATGTTATGTTTCATAATTCACCACTTTTTATCGTTAAATGAAAATTTTTATTTTTGTACCTCGGGATATCGTGCTTCGGGAGCTACAAGTTACAATATTTACAAGCTCCGATGTGCGAGGTTGTGAAAATTTTTAAAAGCTTACCTCAAGTGAAAGCTGAGAGTAAAATTCTTTAAACCCCAGTCAAGTGTTGTCGGGATTTTGCGTCTCGACATTCACTCTCTCCAAAAACATTACTGTCAAAACTCCGATAGGCTAAGCCATGATATTTTTAAATAAGTAACCCAAGTTAGTGTCAAAGGTTATTAGTTTTGAACATGGTTAAAGTCTCTCGGGATTTCACGATTCGACATACGTTCCTCCCGGAAGCTATACCTTCGAAACCCCGAGTGGCGAAGTCGCGATATTGCTTAAGTATTATTAATTAAAACACTTAATCCAGTTTAACTTCTTATTTAAATAGATCATGTCATCATGATCTCAGGATTTCGCGACTCGGCTTATGATCCTCCCGGAAACTATACGTTCGAACCCCTGAGTCGCGAAGTCGCGATATAAATTAAAACATGATAAATTAAACACTTAATCTTGTTTATGTCTATGCTTAACTAAATCTAATCATCTCGATCTCGGGTCTTAGAGGCTCAAAAGGTTAGAGCGAAAACTCCCAATACGGTGAACGCCGAAAGGTTGATTAATGTTTAAGAAAACTTAATTAAAGAAGCTAAGCCATCTTAATCAATATTCATTGATAATAATATGCACAGTCTACGAGGTAAATTCAAATTTTCCTTGTGCCAACTTGTGTCACAAACTGTCAAAATTTATGGCATTAATTGGAAATGAGGTGAAGTGACAAGTAAGGATATGGTTTTTATTGCTAAATCTGACTCTAAAATTGATTTGACCATTCTGTTCATAAGGACGTTGAGGTTTTAAATGGTCAAAGATATAGATCTTTTTCTTTCTGTTCTATTCACAAAGCTCATTTCTATCCTGTGCAGAGAAGTTTTTCTTAGCAAGATGACTTCTGTATGTGTACGCTTTTTTATTATAGGAGAGCTAAGTCACAATCCTCTTTCATGGCCCTGCGAAAATCATCCAAGGTAGGTGGTGAGATTTCAGGACAAGGCTCTGATAATGTTTTTGATACTTCACCACGAAGCGTTGATTCTATACGAACATGGTCATACATCTCCGAGGTTATGCAATCCAATTTGGTGAACTGTTTGGATGATTCTAGTGACAATGAGAAAGACGACTTGACCACCAAATACAAGATCGTCATCCAAGCAGAGATGCACAAAGTAGCGGCCAAGCCACATCTTTTGCCTTACTATGACATGATCCGATGGGTGCTAGATCATGTAGATATCCTGACCAGAACCATCATTAGTGAGCAAAAGGTCACTGTTGGGATATTTAGACCAAAAAACTTATAGGCTATGTACAAGTTGCCAACCATGTCGAACTTCACATACAATGCCAAGTTTCTGCAGGATTTTAAATAAAAGGAATGCGAGCAATAAGACAAAATATTATTTGATTTGATCAAGGATTGGGTCTCACACCCCGAGAAGTTTAGGGCAGATAGAAACATAGTTTATTCCATATCTTCTTTGGAACCACAGTTGAAATGCATAGCAATGATGACTTGTAGATTGTATGGGAGGGAAGACACCACACATTTTTTCCTCCCATGGGTGCCTCTGATGCATACTGTCACAGAAGGTTGTTCCTTCGATTGGGCCAAACTGTTGTCAGATAGTCTGACCAATTGGATTATAGAATATCTGATGCATTGGAAAAATGGGAAGGCCGCTTCATTCTTTATGTCCACATACATCATGGACATCATGTGTTCCATGATGCCATTTCTCTTAATGAGCTGGAGTTGGGCTCCATCGGATGCTGAGCCTATCCATGTCTACCATTCAAAGCTTTGGGAGGATAAGGCCTTAGATTTCATATACAAAATCTTCAATTGGGTAATGGTACCAATGCATGTCACCATCTTCGGTAATCCACCACCCAGGATCTCAAAGCCATGATTGGTGGCATAAGTAAAGAGCTGTAAGGATTTTCAAAGAAGGTATGGCCACCTTTCCCCATTCATTTAAATACCTATTCTTTATTAGATTTCAGGCATGCAAAGGTTGAAGCAACAACCTTAGAAGATATAAAATTGGTCCACATTGAATTCAAGAAACATAACCCACACAGGGTTGTGAGTAATCACTTGGCTAGTTGTGGCCTTAAAAGATTTGAGCACAAGAATTCACCTCATGATGATATTTTTTGAGGCGTGAAATCTTATGCCGAGTTTTTGGCTCGGGTACAAGCCCTGTCACCCGAAGAGAGGGCAGATGTTTTCAAATTCCAAGAACATAGGTGAAGCTTCCTTCCCCCAGTATTAAGGGGTGAGAATCCAATGAACAAAGATGTGCAACAAATAGAACCCGAAGGCTCCAAAGATTCAACACCCAACCAAGAAGAACCCCAGGACAAGAAGGAGAAAATTGGGGGTCTGAAACAGGAAGCTGAGACTTACGATCCTCCAAGCGAGCCAACCTCGATCGTTACTCCAGGTAAATCATCTAAACAGGTCAGCAATCCCATCGTTTCTATTACCCCCTGCAGTCCACAAAGGGAATACCAGACACAGGTTGGATTTTTAGTGAATAATTACCACCCATAACAGTGGAAGAAATACCTCCGAATGAATTCTACTTTGATAAGAAGAGAAATGATTTCATGAGATAAGAAATTTACCAAGTGGTAGGTACTGTATCTAAAAAGTTTACAATCTTAACCGATGGGAGAACTATGAAAAAAGAAAAATTTGCAACACAAATAGCAGGAACATTGGGAGCTTTCGCTATGGAAAACCAATATTCAGTCGGGACCATAAAGGATCATATGAAGAGAAAAAATTTTTTGATGAAGACATTAAAGGATAAACTAGCTACAACATAGGTCGCTGCCAAATATCTGGTGAATAAAACTTTAGAGAAAGTTACAATACATGATCAAAAATAAATCGGGCAGCTCAAAGTCGATTTCAAACAGACACAACTGATGGCTTAGACAAGTCAGATACAAATAGCCCAACAAGGAGAATTGATAGAGCAGCTACATACCAAATTAGAGTTTTTCGAAAGAAAGGTAATCGATATCAAGATATTTCAATCCCAAGCAATAGAAATCAGAAAAAGGTTATCGGCAGCGCAGCAAGGTCTGCTTGTTAAAGTAGAAACAATTCAAAGCAACCGCCAACTCATTGATCAGGCATTGGAGAACCTCTCTCTTAGAGAAAGGGAAGCTAGGGAGGCTCGAGTTTCTTTCCAGGAGGCTATTATAGCCATGACGAGAAGGGAGACAGGAAGTAGTTCCAGTTTTCCTATCCCAGAGCAGAACATAGGAAACATTTTGTTGAAAGAATTTGAGCATAACATATCTGAAGGAAGACAACAATATAAGGAGGTAATAAAATCTTGTGAAGAAACTTTCAGTTTATTAAATGGGATTTGGTTGGGTTTTGATGGTGAAAGCAACATTGAGATATTGGGCCAGATCAATACAACTAAATATCTGCTAAATATCAAGGAAAATGAAGAAAGAGAATTAGTCGAAATATCACAAATAACCCAGATGGACATAGTTCAAATAGAAAAATGGTTAATTAAACTGAGTATACTATTATGTTCTATCAATGCCAAAGATGAATAGGTGGAAGGAAAATTGCCATTATTGGCGAAATATTGTTATGCTTTTGAGGCCAATAATCAAGTAGAACCTTCTAAGTTGATATCACTGGTGGAAAGGTGTGTCATTTGCACAGAGCATGCGAAGAGGCAGGTTTTCGGCACCAAATGAGGACAGAGATAAAGAATTGAAATGATTAAACTCCTTTGTTGTAACCGAAAACCTCTAGAACGATTGAGATTCCAACATATAGAAATTTGTATAAATATACATTTTGAAGAAAGAAAAAGGGTTGGACCTATTTTGGTCATTTGTAATAGAGACTCTCCTTTTTGAATATTAATACAAAGCAATCCGAAGACTCCTGATTCTGTCAAGACTGTGTTATGAGTTTCTTTCCTCTCTAGTTTCTTGTTCAACTTCATTTCGCACATATATGTTTGATGAATATTACACTGCAATTTAGTAAAACCTCTACTGTGGTGATTAATTTTAATTATCTATATAGTTTATAGTTTTTCCTCTGTATCGGCTATTAGCAGGTACAAGACCTGTGGACTCATTAGATTTTCATATTTTATACATTCATCATATTTCTTCTCAACTTTTTCTTCTTCTTTTTACAAGGCAAGATTCTCCCTTGATAGGAGCCTCGTATTATAATAAGCTTTATGTTTTTCTCACATTTTCACACACATCAATTATTTACTAGATAACACAGTTATGGGAAAAGGCCTTTGGTTTGTAGTTTATCTTTAACATTAAATCAGATAATTCTCTTTGATACGATCAAATTGAGACAGCATCTAAAACTTTGAAACTTTCCTTTACTTTCATTGTTCCTCTATGACTGGTCCCCTTGTAAGACAGCCTAACATTGAGCCTGGTTTATCAGACCAAACACATATTTCTTTGAAACTTTTCGATACTATTCTTAAAACTGCCAATATCCAGGTAGAACTTGAGAATTTGTGGGATGCGATTGAGAGGGATATAAACATCCAGGAACAGTTGGAGGCTAGACAACGACCACCTGGAAATCATCCTTAGCTTCCTTTCCTGAAGGTTGATGCTCTCCCCTTTATTACTCTTCTCTCACTTTCGGATACCTAGACACTGTACCTTCTAAAGCCTTAGGTACAGACTCTAGAACAACAAGGGGTATTTGTTCTTAATGGTCATTTTGTTCAATTGTCTATAATTGATACATAGTCTTAGAGTATCATATTTCTTTTTCACAAAGATGATTGGTGCCCCCCATGGTAAAACACTCGGTCTGATATACTCTTTGTCCAACAATTCCTGTAATTGGATTTTTAATTCTATCAATTATGGTAGACTCATTCGGTAAGGTGCTTTTGAGATAGGGGTTGAACTGGATAGTAGGTCTATGGAGAAGTCTATTTCCCTTCTAGGAGGTAATTCTGGTATCGCATCCACAACCATGTCTCTGAATTCACGTAGGACAACAAAGTCTTCTAACTTTGGCTTATCTTCTTTTTCTAATAGATTTTTCACTTGGATCGCATAAACTTGACATCCCTTTCTAATACATTTCTTGAGTTGTATCGTTGAAACTTGTCTGACTGATACAGTTTTTGGTATGCCTTGGGTTGTTCTAACAGTGCCAAAATTATCTTTATAGATAAGTATCTTTGTATAATAGTCTAGTACTACTTTGTGTTGTTCCAACCAATCCATCCCGATAATCATTTCATAAGATTGGTAAGATGTTCAGATTGGTCCTTATCTTTTGACCACATAAGTCGAACTCAAAATATGAAATAAAGTCAACTACTTTCCTTTTAGTAGTTGTTGCTAGTTGTACCAGCATGATTTTGCGTGCTTCAATTTCTTAATTTTATTCGACTCTACTATATTAGGAGTAATATAACTTAATGTAGCTCCAGGGTCAATTAAAACATAAATTCGAGTGTCATTGATTTTACCTTCAATTTCTACCATTGAGGACTGGTGGTCAACTTGTCAACCATCCATGGTTGCATTTATCTGATGTAGGCTTCTTCCCACGTGTCCCACTGTCAAGGCTTTCTGCAGATTATGAAAAACAGTTCTATTTGCTAAAGTTAAACATGGACATTTCCTCCTTCGATGAGGCTCTCCACACTCCCAACACTTTAATGGCTCACAGGAGTTGTCCCCAAACTTCTTCGTTCCCAGGTTTATCGGTTTAGCACTACCTTGCATATTCAGATGATTGGAGTGAAAATCCTTCCTTGGGAAACTTTTTGCTGCATCCTGATAAGGAATTGGCTGGTATCCCTTCTTCCGCTCGTTCATTCAATCTTTCTTTTTATCCTTCCAGGTCTTGGGAAGCTCCTCCCGCTGTTTATACTGGTCATAGCACATTCGTGCTTTCCTAAATACCTCACTCAAGGATTTGGGGTTGCCAAACTCAATTCTATCACGGTAGGCTTGTGGTAAACAACTTAAGAGTGACTGTATTTTTACCTTATCCTCCCGGATGTATGGTACGAACCTTAGTAGTTCTAGAAATTTATTATAAGGTCCTCCATCATCATCTGTCTGAGTCGTAACTCGTAAAATTATTTTGTATTTCTTTCATAATATCTTTCAGAAAGGTATTGTTTCTTGAAATACTTCATAAAGTCAAACGATTCCAACTGTTTCTCTTTCAGGCCCTTGGCCAATTTCAGGTCCTGCCACCAAATACTGGCCTTCCCCTTCAGATTGTAGATGGGCATTATGACCTTCATGTTGCTGGAATAGTTGTAGATATGGAAGTATTTTTTGATGTCCAACAACCATGCCTTAGCTTCTTTTCCTATCCTAGATTCTCCATCAAAGGTAGTTGGTTTAATCTTTTTAAATTCTCCCTCAAGGTGGTCTATTTGTTTTCTTTTTTTGTCTGGTATAGTTTGTCTTCAGCTGAAGGTGTCCATTCAGACGAACTGTCTCCTTTTTTTGTTTCCAATACAGAATTCTTGGAGGCCCTTTTGCTAACTTCTTCGTCATGGTTATCGTATTTTGGGATTTTCTTGGTTACTATATCGCACAATAAGACTTCATTTATCTCTTGTTGTTCCTGCTATGATTTCTTCAATTTTTCATTGTCGACCTTGAAAACCTGTAGTTTAATAATAAGATTCCTCATTGCTTCCAGCACCTCCATGGGTGAGCTTCCATCACTGCTTTGTCTTGGATCTCCAGGAGGTCCTTGCTATGGATTTCCTTCCATCCTAATTTTTTCACCCTCCTGAGCTACCATAATTTACAAAAACAGAAAGGGTGTTTTGTTTGTACCATAAGATTTATTAGTTTTACATAAATCAAAATAAATACTAAGCAGCTAATGTGGCCCTATTCAGGCCCAGTGTTGTATCTTTTTCTCTGATACCATATGTAATATACCTCAAAAACTTTCTAAAAAAAAAAATTGTTTGTATAAATATCCTTGAATAGTTTGAGATTCAAGCAAGTAAGCTTTCTGTTATAAAGCTTGAGTTTGAAAGTTTGCAAGAGTCCTTACTGTCATCGAGTGTCATTTCCATTCAACTTAATTTTTTTTGATCGACGATAAGTGTTTACTCATTTCAATGTTTATTTCAATTCTTGTAATTATAATTACTTTTCAATCTATTTGTACCTATAACCATTACCATAGTCTTAACAACACAAATGACTTCGGGACTTTATGGCCAAATCCTTATGCATTAGACCCTACAAATAATCCATTACCATATGTTTACAATACAAATGAATTTCGGGGTTGATGGCCTAGGCCTCATGCGTTAATCCATACACATAATCACACAATGAAAATGACCAAACATACTTAGGTTAAAGTAGAGTATTTGTCTATACTCCTCCGCGAAAATTTTAAATATAAACAGACCCCTATAGTTTGTTTTTTTAAATATCCTAATATAGTATAGTGGTTAGGTAAGGCCTTCCAGTTAAACTCAGAGTACAAATATTTCATAATCCTTCGATCATATTCAAATTCACCTGCACTGTTGGATTACAAGTACTGGGTCTCACACTTATTCCATATGCCCACTAGCTGTGAGCACAGGCCTAATTAAAATGACTTTCACATTTTGACATTTTGACACTTCAGCAAGTCACAATTCCCGAAATGGAGCCAGATAAATGGTTCACAAAACTCCATAATATGATCCTTTCTTTTCTTAATCGAACGTCTGACGGGATTTTCAACGTTTTTCCCTTCGAGTCATCATGACTCCAACATTATAAAATTCATGATCAAAAAATATCGGAAGTGATCGAAAGGTTCACATAACCCTCTGAGAGGGACGGTTGACGGGATTTCATGATTAAGTCGTAGTTTTCGCATTTCACAATTTTATCATTCTTTTCGTGAGTGTCCTTGACACCTCGAACTCCCGATATCTGAAACTCTGAAATGGAGATTAAGTAGTGGTTTCGGTACCGTTGATTAAGGGTAACCCATTTTTTTGAATGGAAAAATTTATCGTTGGAAATAAAACACCGCATGGGATTTTCATTTGTTTCAATTCCGAATGAGATATGTGATATTATTTTTAAAAGAATTACAAGGTTTCCCTTCCACCTAATTGTAATGGCATACTGGTTATTTTATTGGTTTAATATACTAGAGCCATATTGGCTACTTCCTCGAAAGGATTTTGAAAAAGGCAAAATACTCGACTATTGCCGGCTATATGTGTATCTTGTTTATAGTTGACTCTAGATGGCATGATGGTATATGAATTCAATTTGCACTTACTGTACTTGTGTTAAGGACTTTCCTTTTGAACTTTTAGGTGATTGTGTTGTTCTTTACACAGTTAGGAATTTACTCACGGGTATGTTTTAAGTTTCAAGATCTCCCTTCTTCCTTGGGCTTTCTCACCTCTCATGATTAGTTTTGGTAATTAAACTGTGTTAATTCGATTCACTCCAATAATTTTCCAACATTTCAACCTATAACT
>JASDQU010372641.1:47699-60646 GCA_032191745.1 Picea mariana
TCATAAACCACGAGATCCTGAAATGAGAAAAGGTTGTGGGACCAACACTTTGGGGTTTCGATGTTCAGGATCTCGTGGTTTATGAATACACGATGCACAAACAAAATGAAATAAGAAATGTCGAATTGTGAAATGCGATTAGGGTGTGGGCCCAACAATTTCGAGTTTCAGGGTTTACTAACTACCGATGCAAAACATTGCACAACATCAAATGCCGAATCAAGAAATCACAAAAAAGGTATGGGGCCCAACCAATATTGGGTTTCGACGTTTGGTAATGCTTGATTCATGAACAACATACAACGGTAATCGTCGAAGCATGAAAATTCGATCAGGCTATGGGGCCACTTTGGCTTTCAGCATTTGCAAGAACAAAAGAAATCCACGCAATTTGAACCAATAAACTCCGAAATGCCAAAACAATGAAAACATGAACAGAGTTTACAAACTCAGTAAAATAAAATACAGAGTGACAAATTCAATTCAAAAATTGTTGTCAAGCTCATCGCTATTACAATTTCGACTCTAGAATTTAAACGTAGAAAAAAGCCCCTTCAATCTCCTAAGATATTTTAATCAACGCAGTGATGGTGTTTTGTGGCCTGCAAAGGTTAAGGCGGCCATCGTTTAAATTATGTACAAAAAAATGTAATCGGTGGGTTATTCCTTGAGTCTTGAAAGGTCAAGATGGCCACCGATTCACCATTTGCACAGACGGTGAAATGATTGCATACTTACAATCTATACACTATGTAGTCTTCCATTTGCATTCAATATGTAGGTAAACTCAAATATGCATCACAATTTACTTGTCGGGTTTTCAACTACGATGCTTTATCTTACTATAGTAGTAATCCAAACCACAACACAAATATTCTTTAAGAATTGACTAGTCATATCCTTCCAGCTAGTATACTTTTGGAAACTAGTATTCATAACAGTAATGAGATGTAGCAAAGATAATCCATTCTAAACTAGTAGAGAGACATTCTAGCAATTCCTAAGTTTGCAATAGGGTGCATTCAATCTTTCGTCTTGAATATTATTTCTAACAGATACATTTTATCAAGTATGTAACCATTTAACATTCAATCAGAGAAGGGAGAGAAATAATATATCTGAAATAATATGCTAAAAGACAAAGGGAGCAACCACGTTCCTCCCAACCATAGAACAGGGCAACCAAACTACTTGCCTGATTCACCCCCTAGCCTGACCATGAATCCATGAGGGTGAACTTGGAAAAGATTCTCTTCATATATGTCCTACAACTCCAGTAGTTTTTCCCTTGCCTCACACTCAAGCAGTGTTCATAACAACAAGTAAATCGAAATTCTCCTTTCCCAGGATACTTGGCAGCGTCTTGCCTCCTCTCATATGCTATTTATCATTTTCCCAAGTCTTTTCCCTCCATTGGGAATTTTCGTAGCTTTCTAAATCCCTGATTTATAGGGGATACCAATGGCCAAATCACTGATTTGCCACTTGTAATAATCATCCTAGAGGTAGTTCCAACATGTTACACACTCATGGAGTCATGGTCAACTAAATTTAACATGGTTGTTCCATTTGTCCTCTTGCAATCAATATAAAATATTTTGTCTCCATACAAGTGTCATAGTAAAATAGTTAGTTGGGTCAAATCAGGTCTCTTCCCAACAGTCAAAATAATTAATTACAATTACCAAATTTGAAATTCATAATTGCCATAAATGACAAAAATTTTCCAAATTCGAATTTACTAAAAACAGAATAAATTTCCAACAATTTTAAATTTCAAAAATATTTTATTTTTGGGGATGTCACATTTCTTTTCCCTAGGGTGCACAAAGTTTACATTCTGATTCCTAGTGCTGAACAGGAACAAAACAACAAACATTTGGTTTATTAAAGAAAATATTTTAGAGGAAACTTTCACGAGACTCTACATTTAGGCAATTCCACAATCTTTTAATGGAAAACTCAACTACTTCCATTGTAGCTATGAGCTATGCTCCTTTTATACCTAGTTTTCCCAATTATATTGCTTCCTCTTTTTCTCAGATTGATCAAGAATTTAAAATTATTCTCGAATCCTTTTTAGATATAGAACATGCTAATATTTTTGAAGAGTGATCTCTTCACTTCTTTTGTTAGCTATTATAATTATTACAATTTTTTGGTATAGATGATAAGTATAGGTTTGTAGATCAATTTTATATGACCTTAAACTAAGACTTTACTCTAAAGTACAACAAGAAGAAACTTTTAAAGTTTTAACTTCTTATGAAGAACAAATACAAATACCTTCATAAACTTATTGTTAGAATATAATTGATTTTCTTGTTTTACCATTGACAATATCACTATTTTCGCCCAACCATAGGCCAAGCCACCCTCCGAGCACCTTAACTTTGATAGAGAATTACTTCAGAAGAAAAACCTAGGCTAGATATCCAAAAAAAGGGTAGTGCACCTTTCCCCAAGGATAGCGCATCAACAAGAGCTGATCATATAGTCCAAACCCTAACCAAGAGATAGTCCAAGCCAAACATGATCTGCTAACTGCAGCAGCTCCAATGACAGCTCTCCTCCAAACCTGTGCACAAAACTGGGCATTACAGTGTGCACAAGTACTTCTCTACAATTCTGAGACTGCCTGTTAAAATGGAGACTAGCCTCCTATATTTATAGTAATTCTGGCTAACTTCCTGGACCGACCTCTCATTCTATTTATCTGTCTGTTCAGTATATGTTATTTATTTTGGCCGACTTCTTCTCTTGGATTCTAATAACCTAATACAAGTTATCTTCTTGAGCCGACAAGTCTTCTAGGGTTGTTAGCCAACTCATTAGGGTTTCTTCTTGCTTCTCGAAATATTCTATTCTCGTTAGGTTTACACATGGAGGTAAATACCTCCCGCAACTACCATAATATCAACACTCCCTCCTAGCTAGGGAAATATTACAGGTAATGGTCTTGAGCACAAACATACCATTCACCTGGTATCATCATCATAGTTGTATAGACTATCTCATGAATAGATCATGAGCACCATCATTACCATCAGTGTCATAAGTTGCACCGTCTCTCAGAACCATACTCCATCTGAGTAATCAGACATGATTCTCACTCCACAAAGTGACACAAGAGAAATTCTTCTAATCTAGAAGAATAAATATTCTGAACCATTTTCTGTCTTGGGAAATCTTTGTTCATTGATCATTATGTTAGCACTCCAAGAAACTCTTTGAGTTTGTAGGTCAAAGATGCTTGGTAACTTTGAAGAAAACTTGTTTTTGTGTTTATGTATGTGTGGATCAATGGGATAACTCAACTACAGTATGGCACTCAGACAATAAAATAAAAATCAAATAAACCAGTGCTCTCAAGGATTGATGATCAGATGATAGCTTTAAATGGCTGAGAAAACAATGTTTATAAACTAAATACAAAGTTTAGAGTTTAATAAACAAGTATAAGAAACTTAATATCAATTTATGAGCTAACCAATTAGATAACCATCATTCTGTAGCTAGAACAACTTAATAGAAAGAACAAAAGGAAAATGAGAATCTGACATCAATAGAGAGAGAAAAATGTGATTTCTATTATCATAGTAAAAGTCTATTTACAACATAATATAGTCCTCTATCCATAATCGAACCATTGGTATGTAAAAAATATAGGCATTTATAAACTTTACAACAAGTCTCAGATGCTGGAAAACTGGATCTAGATTTCTAAATATATAAAGTAGAAAACTAACTGAATACAATAGCATAATAAAGAACTAATTCTTAGGAATCGAACTGTCTTCATAGTTGGTCTTTGACATATGGTGTTCATCATTTCTATGTCCCTGATGTGTCATGGAGGAAAAGACACATGTCTTCAGTGGCTCGAAACATTTCAACAACTGTGAACAAATCTTTTGTTGACCAATTAAGCATTCACCTCCAAAATCTTAACGAATCTTTGAAACTGACTATTTATTGATTTGATGATTAATGTTTTGATACTCTCTTATCCTTTAAATCACTTTAAAATTTCTCTGTTCGAACTCAACTCTTAAAAATTCTCATTTTGTAGTTTCACCAGCTATTTTGCCTTAGGATTTGCTAATTAGCTAATGAAAGCTCTTCTTTTCAACAACTAATTGGTTATAATTTCGCCTTCTGTGCTGGTGAAAAATTTGTTTTGATAAAAAAGGAAACCTTTCATATTCAAAACTATTGTTCCATAAAAAATTAGTGTTCATTTGATTGCTCTCCCTACAAATTTATAACAACCTAGGCCGGCACCTGTAAATTTGGGTGTGTGTTAATTTTTTCCTTCAATTTTTTGATTTTCCTCTTCAGGTGCTTAGCTAAACACCATAAGATATTATAATCCTTTGTGATGTTTTTATTTTTCTTCTTATCTTTAATTCTTTCATGTGCTAGCTTCTCAAAAGATGCATTTGTCTTTGTGAAATTCTCTAATAAAGATTTATATCTTGCCTTTATCACCCTTTCCAGAACCTCATGCTGTGCTATTACATCTTTCGGCTCCTAAATCTTTTGTGATTTCTTTTTTTTCTTATTCCTTGAGGTTTCACCTTCATCTTTGGGAGTGAAGGCCTCAAAATCCTATCCAGTTTCCATGGAGTGTTTTGGACTTTTCATAGCTGGACTTTCATCTTCCTTTTCTGGTTCTGTGTCTGAATCTGTGTATGGCAGGTTTAGAGCATTTGTCTTTTTCACTTTCAATTGCTCTGATTTTTTTTCAAAATCTAGTTTCTTCTTAGCTTTCTTAGGATTTATGCTAGAATTTTTGTCTTCTGGTGGCTTTGGGAGAGCTCTCCTCCTCCTTGAGATACTCTGAGGATTTGACTGCTTCTTGTCTACTTTCTTCTTCTCATTTATAGGTTGAGTTTGGGTCTCAAAACCTTCCCAGAAGAGAAAGTGCTGACAAGTTCTTTCTCTTCGTTTTAGTTCTTCCAAGATGATCATTTTGATTAGGCCATAATGAAAAAGGGCATTTTTTATGCTTAAAGGTTCGACTCTAATATTATTACACACCTTGGTTAGACTCTTATAAAGAAAGAAAGGCAAATTTAGAAGGACCTTCCCTGTGAAGTGATCTAGGAGTCTAAAATGATATAACATTAACTTGTCATACCTGCCCTCTGAGGTTAAGTATAATTGAATTCCTTTGAACAGATCTTGCCATTCATCTTATAGGTAAGAAATAGGGATACTTTTCTTCTAAGATATGCTTCAGAATTTTGTCTTCAGGTATACCCTAAAATCCAAATTCTTGGTCACTATTGTTTTAAACCAACTTTGGCCTATTCTGGGTAAGCCCACTACTGAAGCGATGGAAACTTCATCAACTATCAGGTCCAGAGAGCCCACTGTAGCTTTCTTTCTATCATATGACTTTGCAAAAATCTTTTTTTTTTCCTGGTGATAACCTTCCTATAACCTTTCCACATATGTCATAAAACCTGCGTCTGAAAAATGCTTCTCCACCTCTAAGTAAGATTGCAAAAGTGATAAATTATCTAACTCCTTCCTCAAAAGTAACCCTCCTTGCTTCCTCTCCATATGGAACCTAATCATCGATTGATTTGCACATGGTTGACATAGTAATCTTCTTAATAAGGAAAAGGCTAGCACTGGTGAAAATGACCATGTGTTGTCAATTGAAATATGAAACCTCATAATAGAAATTTTGAACACCGTGAGTTCAAAATAGGAAATGGCGATTTGATGTCGCTGGATGGTTGGTACTTTATCCTCTATTTCCAATGATGATTGAGATTTTGTCACCTCAAATCCTCCTCTTGTTGTCGCATGAAATACGTGAGCATGATCTGTCATGATGTCCTACTAAAACGTGATGAAACAGTTTCACCATTTATTTTCTTCCGTTAGCTTGCCATGATGATTGTATGACGTGTGTCTAGCATGTCCTTTTTGGATTTCTTGAGTCATGGAGGAAAATCCGTTTTAGTGCTTTCACCAGCTCACTTGTTGCGGGGAGTACACTTTAACCATTGAAACCTGAGGCTTTCACTAGCTAACTTCAACTTCAAAACAAATGTTAGATGTTGATTTTTTTTTTTCTTAAATTTTTTGAAAAGACCTTTGAGAATTGATTTATTTTTAGGATAAAATCTTAAATCCTATGTTTTGACACTTCTAAATCCTAAAAATTTACATAGAACCCTATTTTACGACCATGCTATCACCTACAAAATGGAACAAATTGACTAATTCATTTTGGGAGACAATATTTGGCTCCAACTAGGATGGATACCTCCCTATGAGGTTACCAAGAACCTAGTTTGAGTCAGTAGCCTTTATTACAACTTGAATTTAAAACTGATTTTACTTAGTATTCCATTGGGCATGGAGTTATTGACGAAATAAAACAAAATAAAAAACTGAAAATAATATGTACAAATAAGCAGGCTTTAAGGAAAGCCTCATGAAAACTAGGGTTTTAGAAACTGCCCATTGAATGGGCTGCCTGATACTTATTCACCTGGAAGATCTTGGAGGAGAAAATTATTATTCTGTTGAACTACTGCTATGACAAATGGGCTTGTCTAGAGCACATCAAACTTGCCATGTTTTCCCTTTTCCTACCTTGTTGCATCCCATTTTAGAACCAACTCCCTTGCTTTGAAAGTGTGTGCCTTAACTTTCTTGTCAAAAGTTTCCTTCATCTTCCTTTGGTGTAACTCTTTCTTTTCCAGAAGTTTCTCTCTGTCTTGTTGCATCTCAGTTGTGGATCCTCCTAGTTAGATCATTTTTTTCAAAGTTAGCTTCTTGTAAAAACTTTGCAACTGGTAGTGCAAGTTGAACAGGAAAGATGGCTTCAATGCCATATACTAACTTGAAGGGTGATGTGCCAATTGACTTTTTATTTGTAACTCTGTCAACCCACAAAGAAAATTTCAACTTGGAATCCCAACCCTTGGTATTTTGCTGAAGAATATTCTTTATGATTCTGACTAAACTTTTATTTGATGACTCAACTAATCCATTTCCTTGTGGATAGTAAGAAGTAGAATGTACTAGATAAATTCCCATCTCTTCACATAATTTTTCCAAGTGTTTATCATTAAATGAAACAACGTTATCTGTGACTATTCTCTTAGGGAAACCAAATTTGGAGAATATGTTTTCTTGTAGGAATTTAATGATAACAATGTGATTGCCATTTCTTGTAGGAACGGCCTCAATCCATTTGGTAAAATAATCAGTAGAAACAACGATCCATCTATGTTGATTGCATGAATCTCACCTATGAAGTCCAAACCCCATTGTTGGAAAGGACTTGTGAACACAACAGGTTTGAGGGGAAGAGATTTTAGCTATTGTTTGTCTGCAAACCTTTGGCACTTGTCACAAGTTTTCACAAATTTACACACATCTGAAAATAAGGATGGCCAATAGTAACCAACTCTTAGGATTTTGTGAGGGGTAGTCTTCCAATAATGATGTCCTCCACACTCACTATTATGAAATTCAGTCATGACTCTAGATGATTCTTCTTGGTTTATGCACCTCAAGAGTATCCCTGTTGGATTTTTCCAAAACAATAGGTTGCCATTAATGCATAAATTTATGGCTTTGATCTTTAAGGCTCTCCCTTGTGTTTTTGCCAAATCTGAAGGAACTGATAAAGTCTGCAGAAAAAATAATATGTGACTGTACCATTCACAGTTAGCTAGGTGAGGAGAAACACATAATTTATCACTACCTTTGTTTTCTGAAAATTGAATATTTTCTGCATTTATACTCACAAAATTTATCTCAAGCAACTTACAATTTTCTTCTGGAAGGAGCTTGGCAAGGCCTTGACTTTTCACAAGTTTTTATGGCTTGATCTCGACATCAAATTCAATTAAATTTTCTATCCACTTACTCCCTTTTCCATATATGTCAGGTTGTATAATCACATCTTTAACCGAGCTTGAAGGTACATAAGATATTAACTTGGCTTGAAGAATGTAAACTCTAAAGGATTTTAATAACTTGATGAGTGCATATGCTTGTTTTTCCAATGGTTCATACTTCACTTCAGCATCTCTCAAGACTTTACTGAAGAAGGCGACTGGCTGCTCCTGATCATCAACATTTCTCTGCAATAGTACAACTGCAATTGTATCTTTTGAAGGAAATGAAAAGATATAAAACTCCTTGTCAAAGTCAGGTTTGATTAAAATAGGGGATGTCACAATGGCTTCTTTGATGGCATTGAAAGAGTGTTTAGCTTCTTTAGTCCATCTTACTTTAGAATTCTTTCTTAACATACAATTAATGTGCTTTGTAAGTTCTGCAAAGTTTTTTATAAACCTCCTAATAAAGTTTATAGTTCCAAGGAAAGACTCAATATCATTTTTTGATCTAGGAAGAGACATTTTTTTAATAGCTTCTACTCTTTTTGGGTCAATCCTTACCCCATCAGTTGAAACAATATGTCCAAGCAATTTCCCTTCTTTAAGTGCAAAATTATATATCTTAGGATTAAGAAAAATGCCATACCTTTGACATTTTAGGAATGTCTTTCTCAAGTGTTGCAAATGATGTTCATGGTTGCTTGAAAAAATAGTTGTGTCATCAAGATATATCAAAACAAATTTTTTTTTCTCTCCAACGAATGCAATGTCCATTTCCCTCTGAAACATTGCTTCATCATTCATCAATCTGAATGGCATATTTTCGTACATAAATGTAACCCATGGAGTGGTAAAGGCAGTCTTTTCTCTGTCATATGGATGGAAAACAATCTAATTGTATCTGGAGAATCAATCAATAAAGGACATCACACTTGATCCTGACACCTTCTGTAAAATGTGTTCCATCTTCGGCAGCGGGTATTTATCTTTTCTAGAACATTTATTCAAATTTCTGAAATCCACAAAAAATCTGATCTCTCCATTTTTCTTTCTGACAGGTACAAGGTTAGCAATCCAATCTGAGTATCTGAGAGATATAATAATTTTGACATCCAATAATTTCTTGATCTCTTTTGTAATGTCCCCTGCCATCAACCCCATGGTCGGGCAAACGCTACTCTGCGGAACGACATCATTATCATACTTAATTAATAACATGCATTTAAGTCATATTAAACACATTTAACTCATAGTAAGCACAAGATTAGTGCTAACATAAATAATCCAGGTCATTAACAGTAATTCATATGCACAATAGAATCCATGATACATATAAGCATCACAGGCATGCAAAACATAATATTAAGCATAAGTGGATACATATCTTTGAAACCATGGTAATTCCACCAAATGTGTGTAGACCTTCCATGAACCTCTTAGCCTTATACCACGTTGCTCATCACTCTTAGCAGTAGGTCACCGCCGAGCTGGGACTAAGCTCCATCGGGTAAGGAATCCTAGTCTAGGTAAGGTTTACAGGAAAAATACACGTAAAAGAAGGAGGACTCTCTCCCAGGAACCACTTATGCCCACTACCCAAAGACTCTCCTTCCCCACATGCCTGTCCCACCCCAGGAGTGTACACCTTCTCTGTCACCTAGACAGTCCTTCGGATGCTAACCTCCCTTGCCTTGGGCTTTATCAATAGGCACGATCGGAAATCTTCGAGCTCTGTGGCAGCTACAAGGTTCCTTCCAGGAGATCTCTCCTTCCTCCGTGCACTTTCTCACCTGAAGAGAGTCGCTCATAGGCTTGGTAAAACCTGGCTCTTTAACAACAATCACCTCCCTCACCTAGAGAGAGGTTACACATAGGTCATACAATCAGTTTCCTTAATCTCATTCCCGTACAAAGAAGAAAAACAACAAGGCTCAACAACGAACATACAACAACAACAAACCACACCCAACCAAGAATTGTGTGGCCGCTACAGTCAACTGGGAAAACAAACATAGGTTTCCCAAACAGATGATAGAGATACACTTCAACATAACAAGGCTAAACAGTTACGAGACACTTTGAGTTTCCACAACCAACAATAAAGGACAGACCCACGGCTCTGGTTTCAGAGATGCGTAAGGTGTATAGAGATTCCAGGCAGAGACTCCCACAGTTTAGTTAAAGGACCTAGCATAAAACACCCAATTGAGGTCAATCAAGAATGCCCGCCCGTTCAGACGGAAGATGGAGAATGGACTCCCCGACTTAGGTGATGGATGGAGGAATGCCCAACAAAGCCACTGAGACGGAACCGTCCGTGGAAAAATGGGAAATGAACCCCCAACATGGCTCATTTCCTGGGTTAAATCACATGCGCCTGGGTCAACACATGTCACCCATGAAGTTGCATGTCTTCATTCAGCATGCATTCCTCCCCAGGAACTTAGGACAAAACATAGATTTCACATCAATTTTGGAATAATATTAAAATATTATTCCCAAGGACTTAATCCTCTAGGCTTAGCCCCTAGGCTCAACACTTAGCCTCTCTTTCCAACCTTCTATCCCCTAATCCCTTACCCAGGCTTTGTGGAATCTTAGTCCCCCATCACTCATTCATTGTGGTCAAGACACACATAGAGATGTTTATCTTTATTAATAATGTGCATAGTTACATGTACAGAAGTAGGCTCTTGGCCTTCAACACTTAGGCTCCCTGGCCTAATAACTCATAACCCCATCATCTTATATAAACTTATCTCACCAGCCTATAAATCATAATTACAATTCATAATGAAATCGGGGCAAGTCCTTGGGGTAATACAATCCCCGCCCCTTATTTTTGCACTGTCCTCAGTGCAACTTTCACACAACATCAACAAGATTTCCAAAATCTTCAAAAATATGCAAGTATTATGCACGCATAGCATCCTCATGCTCCCATGTCACGTCCTTGGGCCCGTACCAGGTCCATTGGACCTTTACAAGCTCAATAGCTCGATTTCGGAGCTGTTTTATTTTCCTGTACAATATGTGCATAGGATGCACTTGCAGGACACCTTCTTTCTCCACCTGAATCACATTCCAATTGATTACATGATTAGCATCAGGTATATATATTTTTTAAGTAATGAAATATGAGACACATTATGTACAATCATGGATGCGGTAATGCGAGCATATATGCAATGTATATATATGTATATACAACCAATTTTAATAACATTATAATTGTATACAACATACACAACATACAATAAATAGAGAATTGTACTTATCTTTTGATTGAGAAGACCTTCCACCCCTGAGTAGGGCTATGACTCCATCGGGGTAATGGATTCCCAAGATAGCCATGGTCCACAATCCTTATCCACATGGTCTAGGCCAAGGTACCAGACCTCAGCAACACTCCAACCAACGGTCTCTCATTCCCCACATGCCTATCCTACCCGAGAGTATACACCTTCACAAGAACAGTCCATCGGTGCTACAGCTCCCTTTCCTTGGGCTTTAGAAACAGGCCAGACCGGAAGTCTTAGAGCATTGTGGCTCGAGGAGTTCCAACTGCCCTCAAAGGTTTCCAAGTAGCATCTTCCTGAGATACTCTTTGTATTCAACATTTTAACTTTTATCAACATCATCTCATCTGCATCAACCACATGTAGTTATCATGAGAGAACATAAAAGAATTCATTTAGGAACTCCAATTAGTTTGAAAGGAAATTCAACTTTTATCCCAAAAACATGACATTCTATTTTATGATTCATCTTGGTTGTTGCCATATTATGAATGCAACCATCCTTGTGATTTTCCATAGGCACCAAACTGCATACAATTTTCCTACAGGACTTCATCTTGCATACTACCAACAAATTGTCAGTATTTTTTTTACATCATAATTCAACATGTACAACATCTTATGCAATGATCTTAGAATTTCCTGCACCTAGCAATTCAATCACAATTACCAAACAACTTGACCAAATAGAATGACTCGTCATTCTATGCATATGCATATTCATAATTAACAACAATAAGTTTATTATTTCAATTTTATGAACATAACATTTTATGTAGTCTCTATTCCTATGACTACCTGGCTTGTAACTTTCCTATTGCAATGTTTAATAGTTCCTAAAATGTTCTCAACTTTATGGGTTAGCAAAATTTCAGCCATTAGTATAATTATTTCCATGCAATAATATATATGCATGTACTTACAAAAGATATTCAACCATTGCATTTAGTATACAATTCTATCACTTATTATGCATGAGTGCAATTCTCAATCCATTCTTATTCAGTGCACCTTGCATTGAATTACATAATGCTCTCTATCTCAATCATGTATCTCACTATCCATGAGTTGGAATTCTGGTCAATGTGTTGCCACCTTCTCCATACACTTCCTATTATCTTCCCAATTAATTGGATTCCTTCCTTTTCGACCCGAACATTACACCAAGATTATAATTTTGTGGTGTTCATTAGTGTTAGGAAAAAGGTTGCAGCCCAAGTTTTATTTAAAAGTAGGAAGCTTTTAATACCTGTGTGGCTCATAACCTTTCCATATCCAACCAGGTCCTAGTCTTATACATGACTAGCTTACTGGCATTTATTCCCATAACCAATTTTTATCTTTAATTCTTTGTTTATTACCCCATAACCAAATTAACATTTCATTTTAATATGTTAGTGTGTGCATTCAGAAGTTGAAAAGATTTGAATTAATACAGGCCTTCAACCTTCACCACCTCCAGTGGTATGCATTCAAATAATATAATCATGTGATTTTGTAACTGTCCATGATTATTCCTTCCCTGAGCATTTTCGATGTAGTTCCCCCACCTCAGCGGGGTCTGTTGAACTCCCACTCAATGGAACTTTGTTAAGGTCCTAACCCGCACATAGGTAGATTAATGTATTCGGATGTAATAAAGGTCAATATTAATAAGACCTTTGAATAAAATAGAATAAGGTGGATGTAAGAAGACCTAATAGAAGCTTCCGCTTCTAGAAGGATCTTCCTCTAGATGCTTCTTTTTAGTATAAATAGGAGTCGAGGGTAT
>JASDQU010372642.1:38157-53390 GCA_032191745.1 Picea mariana
CTTCCTCTTCTCAGCCTTTTGCTTCATCTGTAATTGGAAGTATCTATAGTCATCAAATCCCTATTCAATCCACTACCAATCCTGCCAAAATCATTAAGAAATATGGAATTTTCAATTCAAAGAAGATGTTACAACAACATCGTGGCATGTGTCTTCTTCCTTGAATCTTGCACCAACAACTCAACCACTATCGAAATTCAAAGATCATTCACCTAGATTCTCATGAAATGGTACCGTTACTACAAATGAACACCCGGTAGCATTTTTTAATGCTTGTCATAACATAGGGGCTAATGATAATGAAACTTGCATGTGTTTATTTTTTAATTCTCTCGAAGGGAAAGCTGCAACAGATTTTTTTGTCATCCTGCCCAAAATCCTTTCAACATGGGAAGAATTGGTTTATTGGTTCAAATCCAATTATGGATAGCCCAAGAGTCCAGCTCATCAATTAAGGGAACACAATAAAATTTCTTATAAAGATGGCGAAACCATTAAATATCTTAACCTTCATTTCACCAATTTATATAATCAAATCCTCGAACTAATTCGTCCTCAAAATCAAGTTGCTTTCATGCATTATTATAATGGTTTACCTTCTCCTTATCACCATAGACTTGAAGAAAAGGCTATTGACAATCTCGGTTCCTCTCTTCAGGATTGATTAGAGTATGAAGAGCAACTAAAAAGAACGGGTCTTCCGAAGGGAGACTTGGCCAAGCAAACAAATATGTCTGGGATTCTACAACTCATGCAAGATATGAATAATAGGATGATAGCTTACAAACGAACGAGAATTTCTTATTCCTCTTCACCCAAGACTTATTCTTCTCTAGCACCTTTTAGAAATACTAATGAAATCACTTTTCATCCAAAGGCCATAATGACTCGCACTTGGTGTAACTTTTTTGAAGAAAATCATGATGAGAATAACTGCGAAGTTAAAAGAAATGCTAGAGATAAGATTTTTGGAAAAAGGCATGATACCACTATCTGTTGATATTATGGTAGTTGCAGGAGGTATTAAACCTCCACGTGTAACCCTGACAAGAATGGAATATTCTGGGAAGCAAGAAGAAACCCTAAAGCATTGAACATAACCCTAGAAGACAAGTCGGCTAAAGAAAATAATTAATATTGAGTTTTTGGCCTCCAGAAAGAGAAGTTGACCCAGACAGCTAAGGAAGAGAAGTATAATTACAGGATGCCAGAGCTCATTTGTACACACACAGCTTGCAACTACAGAAATCTAGTGTGCACTGCAGACATTTAGTAAGTGTGCAAGTCTGGAGAGTAGCTGCAGTTGTAGCTACTACAACTTGTATTTTCGGTTTTAGGCTTGGACTTTCTCTTGGTTATGGTTTGGAATTTCTGCCTTGTGTGCTAGCTCTAGAGAGAGGTATGCTACATTGATTGGCTATTAGGCCTAGGGTTTGCTTCCAGAATTATTCTCTGCTAAGATTAAGGTGCTCAGGGGTGGCTTCGGCCTATGGTTGGGTGACAATATTGCTATATTGTCTATGGTTAAACGAGCACACCTACTTTTCTAATAGGTTATGGTCCCATGCTATCTTCAAACAGTCTAACCGTTGGAAGAGAGATTGGGAGGATTTGCTCAGTTACAGTTGCAGTCAAAGTTTTTGCTGCAGCAACGAAACCCTAACCCTCTTGTTAAGGCACCTTAAGTGAAGAGATTGACCTAATTTTTAGATATCTTAGTGTGCCCTAACCTAGTGCACCTCCCAATACACTCAGCAAGCTAAGATGTCAAGTTTGAGTTTTTGGTCAAAGTCAAAGGTTGACCAAGTCAAAGCAATCATGACTTACTCTATGAAGTCAGAAAACAAGTTGGAAGGGGCTTCTAACTTCAGAGCATGGAAGACAAGGATTGACCTCATCCTTTCTAAGAATAAGGTATTGGATATCATGAAAGGAAAGATCGTGGAACCACAGTTTGAAGAAGGAAAAGAGAAGGAACCTCGGAACGTTGCAGTTATGGAGAAGTTCAAGGACAATGACATCAATGCTATGAGTATCATAATGGACTATGTAAAATACCACATGATACCCTACATCTCTCATCTCGACTCATACAAGAAGATGTACGATGCCCTAACTAACCTCTTCTCAGTCAAAAACTTTGGACAAATAATGAGTCTGAAAAATGAGCTCTGTGACGTGAAAATGAATGATGATGATAGCATAACATCATACCTTGTAAGAATATCTCAGTTAAGAGATCAACTACAAGCTATTGAAAAAATCATTTCAGAAAAGGAACTGGTAAATATAGTACTCAATGGTCTTCCCAAGACATGGGATGCATTTTCTGCTAGCATGAACACAAGAAAGGAGTATCCCAAAAGAAATACAATGATCAAGCTTTCACAACATAGTTCAAGAATTTCAGAAATAAGAAAGAAGAAACAAAATCAAGAAAAAGGATATGTCAAAGATACAATGCTTCAACTGCCAAAAACCATTGTCCCGATTTAAAGAAAAGAAAGGAATTGAAGGAAGCAACAATTGTCGAAGAAAGGGAACCCTCAAAGAAAACCAAGCAGGATAAAACAAACTTCTTCTTCAAAATCAAGGTAACAATATTCTTCATAGTTCTTGTACATACCATGTTTACATAGTTCCTGTACATATCATGCATATCTATTTCTTAGAAGAAAAGATGGTTAGTGAAACAATACCTATGGAAGAATAACAAGATAAGGATTGTTATCACAATGACTACAGGTCAAGCAATACACATGAAAAAAATGAAGTATGTTGACAATATTTGGTAACAATTCCTGTGGAATCTATTATATAAGTAACAACTGCCAAATAAGTCGAAATCAGAATCAAACTTGAAGAGACCCAAAAGAAGTCAAAACAGAAAGAAGTCAACAATCAAGAGGAAACTAGAAAAATAATTATGACACTTTGCAGAAAGTAATAAGGATGCAAACATAAGTGTGGACTCTCTTAGATGGACAAAGTTGATTACAAAATTCCAAAAATAAGAGCATGCATTCATACATGAAACAAGGATTAGGAGGGAGCTAATCCTAAATGATATGATCCATTGAGGATTATGAAGTATATGTCCATGTTCCCATTGAAAGTAGCAGCCATGATAAGCAGTACGTGTTCAGAAGAAGCCTTAAAGTATCCTTAGTTGTCCATCTACATCCAAGATCCTATGATGAAAGGAAGAAGTTGGAATCTTCGGGGCATGGAATCTATAGAATACTCCATGCACTCAAGAGCTAAAGAAAAACATGAGGAAGAACATGAAGATTCCAAGAAAGAAAGAAAATCCAGAACAACCAGTTATTATACCGAGAATCACAAAACTACCAGCTTGGTTTGAACCCACTAGAAGAAATCAAGCAGAATAAATGGAAGTTATGATAAAGAACAATGTATGTAAGAAAATGTGAAAAAAACCTATGAATGGAAGCATTGCAAGATTCAAAGGTTCTTCCAGAAGGAGGGAGAAAACATATAATGACAACTCACCAGTATCCATGCATTGGAATTTACATGTAAAAGATTGTTCTTCCCAAATAAAGCAAGTGAGAAATAATCTTATACCAGAAAGAGACCCATGTATGCATATATAAGAAGACCTTGTATGGATTCAAACAACATGATGAAAAGTATCTCATATACAACAAAAGTATGGTGAAAAATTTCTATAACAAAGATAGCATATCAGAATATTTACTCAGAAGTCTGAGATGATGGATTGCTAATCCATGGAAAACTCTCACGATTACAAAAGAAGTGCTACTTGGATATGTTTCAGTTTGAGCTTTGCCACGATTTCATGAGCTAGAAGGAAACAAAAGTGTTGAACTCGACCATGATATATTGTAATGATCAGAGCTATATGAAGCCTTCAGAGAAAACCAGTGTTCCATGACAGACCAAAGTACATTGAGATCAAGCATTATATTCTCCGTGATGAAGTCCAGAAAAGAGAAGTGGTTCTCCAATATATCTCCACAGATGAGCAGATAGCAGATATTTTGGTAAATCCTCTGTCCAAGATGAAAAGTTTGCGTACTTAAGAACCAAGCTGGGGCTCGTGGAGATGACTTCCTTATTGAAAATGGAAGAGATTACTCCCAGGTTGGGAGGGAGCACTATGTGTTATTGATTTATGGACAGTCATTTTTCAATTCGAAAAATGGTCCAGGATAAGCAGTTCCTTTCTAGTTCGGAAAGTATTTTGAGATTTTTGATGGACATGCATTTTCTAGTTCGAAAAATGGTCTAGAATGGACAATCATTTTCGTAATGAAAACGGTTCGTTAGATTGTTGATGTACCATAGATAGTGATTCCCCTTGTGGGCAGTGTGGGGGAATGGTCTAATACAATCATTCTTCTTGGCAGTCACTCTGAGTAGTAGTCAAGTAGAATAGTCTGCCTTGTCGGGCAATCATTCTTTCGAAGTTCACAGTTGTGAGCAATTTTGAAGAATGTCCATTTTGGAGGTTGGTGCAGGACAGCCATTTCCATTAGGAAATTGTCCAGAAAATCATTCCCTAGGGCATAATCATTCTATACAGGTTGCACTATAATTAGTGTCGGAGGAATGGCCCAGTTAGGTGAATGGTCCAAATTCAACAATTAGGGACATGCATTCTCTAGGGAAAAATCATTCTCTCCAGGTTGCACTATGATTAGTGCTGGAAGAATGGCCCATTTAGGTGAATGGTCCAGGCTCATAAATCAGGGGCAGTTATTCTTCTATGCATGAGAAGAATAGTCCAGATAGTCGATGGCTGATGTTTTACCTTCTGAGGGCAGATGCTCTTCCAAATATCACAGATGTGAGTGGAAGAATGGCCCAGATGACTAAGTTTATATCATGATATTGTTTTATGCAGGTTGATATCGGATGATATGATTGTTGTGGAGATTATATGTCTCTGGACAGTAGATGTATGCTACTGTGGTGGATGTGTTCCACTGGTTGTGAGTATGTGTCACTGAATAAATAGTTGTGTGGTACTTGGTGTGCTTGTGACCATTGGATAGTAGTTGTGTACTACTATGGATAGACATAGTTGTGTTTTATTGAATGGCATTGTTCTGATTGCCATGGAGACTATCAATAGTGTTGGAAATGATTATTAGCTAGATGGATAGTCAATGTGCTGGTGAATAGACATTCTCCAAGCAGAAAATGGTCTAGGACATTTATTCTTCTAGGACGTATGTCTAGATTAGAAGAATAATTCTTGTAGCCCATGGCGTGGCTTCCAATATCTATTGGAATGGTTATTCTTCTAGGACATATGTCAAGATTAGAGGAATGGTTCTTGTATCACTTTGTGGATTGAGTGACTTATCCAACATCATGCTTGAGTACTCAGATGGAGTATGGCTTTGAGAGGTGATACAGTTGATGCTATCAGATGATACTGATAGTGATGATGGTGCTTGTGAATTGATCATGAGATAGCTTATGTGGCTATGACGATGCTACCGGTTGAATGGTATGTTTGTGCTCAAGACCATTACCTTTAAATACCTCCCTATCTAGGAGGGAGTGTTGATATTATGGTAGTTGTGGGAGGTATTAAACCTCCACGTGTAACCCTGACAAGAATAGAATATTCCAGGAAGCAAGAAGAAACCCCAAAGCGTTGAACATAACCTTAGAAGACAAGTCAGCTAAAGAAAATAATTAATATTGAATTTTTAGCCTCCAGAAAGAGAAGTCAGCCCAGACAACTAAGGAAGAGCATTATAAATACAGGATGCCAGAGCTCATTTGTACACACACATCTCGCAACTGCAAAAATCTAGTGCGCATTGCCGAAATCTAGTAAGTGTGCAAATCTGGAGAGTAGTTGTAGCTGCAACTACTGCAACTTGTATTTTCAGTTTTAGGCTTGGACTTTCTCTTGGTTATGGTTTGGAATTTTCCCCTTGTGCGCTAGCTCTAGAGAGAGGTACGCTACATTTATTGGCTATTAGGCCTAGGGTTTGCTTCCAAAATTATTCTCTGTCAAGGTTAAGGTGCTCGGGGGTGGCTTCGGCCTATGGTTGGGTGACAATATTGCTATATTGTCTATGGTTAAATGAGCACACCTACTTTTCTAACACTGTCGTGGTTTTAGATTGTGTTGAACCAAAAGATGTTATGGTAGTAAATACTAGGAATAAATCTTACACTGCCAAGAGAAAATTTGATCCTCCCTGCACTTCTTCTGCCCCAAGTTCATCTTCTCAAAGCGTTGATATACAAACTGTCATAACCTCAAGCAATCAAGGAGTATATTCTCCTCTTCCTTCTTCCAAGTATAATATCCATAACCAATTGGCTAATATCAAAGCAGATGCTACCCTTTTGGACATGGTTTTCGTTCCAGAACAACAGAAGCATCTTAAGGACTTTATGGAAGGTAAGATTTCTACCATAGCCAATCTATTTGAAGATTCAAAGGAAGAAGATTCAACTGTAAATAGAATAGGTGTAAATAACTTTAGGAACCCTGTAAAAAACCCTCCTTTCTACATCTGAGTAAAAATCATGGATAAAATAGCTCATTGTTGCCTAATTGATGGTGGTTCTGGTCCAACTGTGATGTCTAAAATCATCATGGAAGAGCTTGGCTTATCTTGCACCAACGAAAATTCTAGAAGCATGCTCTCTTATAATAATATGCAACAATCAACTATAGGTGAGATCAAAGATGTAACCTTAGTTTTGTGTGTGCATCTCGAGATAAGAACAACTCTCAATATCCAAGTGATTGATATGCATGTGAGTAACTACTCAATTATTTTGGGAAGGGACTAGAAAGCCTTGATTGGTGGATACCTTTCACTCGATGGTACACATTTATCCATCACTCGAAACAAAAAGAACATTATAGCTCTTAGGGAAGGAATAATTTCACCCTATATAGAGAGTGTTCCCCAACCCAATGTAAATTATCTCGAAGAAGATTTGTGGGTGTACTCTAAGGTGACATTAAACTTGAACCAATTGATTTTGATGATGGCATGTGGCACATGCATTTTGATGGCCCATGTTCAAATGAAGGTAATGGAGCCAACATAATTCTATATTCTCCTATAGGAAAAATTCACAATTTCTCTTATAGGTTGTGTTAGCAACAATTCTTGTCTTGGGCGTAAGAGTATCCAGGTCTGCAGGCTGCATGATAAGCGCCCAAGCATATCACAAAAAA
Source organism: Picea mariana (assembly GCA_032191745.1). Taxonomy (NCBI): domain Eukaryota; kingdom Viridiplantae; phylum Streptophyta; class Pinopsida; order Pinales; family Pinaceae; genus Picea; species Picea mariana. The sequence continues at coordinate 45,365 of JASDQU010372642.1, forward strand.
ATCTCGTTTCTGGTTACCAATCAAGTGAGCGGGCGAAGTTATGTTGTCAACGGCCAAGATCCATCTATAGAGTAGATCGACGATCGACGGGTAATCGCGGTTAGCAGAGTTGCGCTAGGATTACCGCAATGGATAGCGCTTATATATCACCAAAAAGATCTCAGCCATCCATCCCGGAGGAGTACGTGGCACACGATCGAACTCTATCACCACTTCGCCCATCGTGACTTTGAAGAACGAGGATCAGCCTCCTCCTAGCCGCGAAACGCGAAGTGCCGAAGGTGCCCAGTGTTGGGCCTACAATATTGCCTAGATGATCCAGGCCATCCGATCAAACAGGGACACATAGTGTGCGATTAGGCTCTATCGCCTCTTCGCGCTTCGCGACTTTGAAGAGCGAGGGTCAGCCTCCTCCCAGCTACGAGATGCGAAGCGCCGAAAGCGCTCAGGAGTTGGGCCCACGGTCTTGGCGCCCGGTCACAGAGGAATAGGCCTGGAGCCCAATGGAGCCCAATGTTAGCACCTAAACATGTAAGGGGGGTATTTTTCCTAAAAGACACCCCCCATTGGCGAAAAGAGGGCAAACAACGGAGTAAAAACCCACTTATCCTAAGTTGGGGCGCAATTGCATATTTGGGTAAGCGACAAGCAAATCTGGGTAGCTAGAATCTGTGCGCCCAGATTTGCAGTCAGGATTGGATTCCGGAACCCCTTCGCCATTCTACCTTTAAGGAAGGGGGGGGGGTCCGGAATTGGCGGCTCTCGGCGGGCCCCACATTGTCACTTCTCCAATATCCTCCACCTTCCATCGTACACCTTCCACTTAGCACCATCCTGGCCCATCCCTTTTCCCCTTTTTCTCTCGTTCCCACCTGTCACCTCCTGCCAGGTGTTCTTCCCCTCATCCTCCAAATCATCTTTCCTCCTTCCCTCAGGCCCGCTGCCTTGCGGTTTCCCTATCATTTTTCCATGGCTCTTCGCCTCGTCATCAGGTGCCACATCCCTCTTCCCTCCGTCCACCTATCCCATTTCCATCTCATCACCCACTCACCTCCTGCCATGTGTCTCTCTTTCTGTCCCAGTCGCCTTCATCTGTATGGTCATCTCCACTCCTTATCCACTTGAGCCCCACGTTCCATGTCACTTCCACCCATTCACTATTTCCAATTATGCGCCCCAGCCTTCGCACTGGCCTCCACGTCTTGTCCATCAGGTCATTCAGCTGATCCAAATGGCAGCGCGCGAAGACTTCCACGCCTCAAAAGTGCAGAGTTGGCCGGGTCATTCTCAATCCCAAGGAAGCAGTTATTGAGGTAGCTGGTGGTGGTTAGACATCGTCTTCGCCATAAATGGAAAGTCTGACGATGAATTAAAGGCACGTCGGTTCATCTGCAAGACTGTCAGGAGTTCAATTGCATTTGTCATAAGTGCACGATCGTCCAGAGACTGCATGTGCAGATTGTCAGTGGACATACAGATGCAATGTTTTTAATATAGTGTCTCAATTTCGCTGTTGTTTTTATTTTCTTGGAGTATATGGAGGCAACTTTGCCATTTTGGTAGAGGATCGATGGTTGAGCTGCGCTCTTGACTGTAAAGTTTTTGAGGAAGCTCTGGTTATGTATTTTGATTTGAGACTGTCAAATTAATGGAAGTCAGCTTCTCTTTCCTTTTTATTTTGTTTGTTAGCTCTTTAAAACACTCGGCATCGGAGGATCCAGCCGAGGGTCGCACATTGTAGGATGACGTATGGTTGGTCACTGCAATCTCTACACCAGTCTTAAGCAGTCTCTCACGTTGTCTTTTTCATCTTACACTGAATGATTCGGAATTGGAGGATCTAGTCGAATGGTTGTGGTTGCATAGTATGATAGGTTTGATCAGTGTGCAGTTGTAACTGTGTCATTTAGGCACATTTTAGTGTCTCGTTTTTATTTCCAGAGTTGCTGGAAGGCCTGATGCCCAGAGCAGTCTCCTCTCTTTTCTCCCTAGTCTTCCCTCTACTCTCTCTTTAACTCAAATTCCTGACTGAAGTTAGTTATGGCCCTCACTTCCCTGTGCATTTCTGACCTAGTTTTCTGAGTTAAATGATATTGTTCTGAGTTCACTCACATCCAATCACCCCATTTAAAACAAAATCGTGACATAAACTGATGGGCATCAAGCTCTGCTCCTGCTGCAATCCAGGAGTGACTTCCAACGCCAACATTTCTGGCGTCGTTGCCGGGGACGAAGTTGAAAATTTTCCCCGAGATTGAACGACATTGAGCCTCTGATTCTGAAGGTGCATCAGGCATCAGAGCTTTTGAAGATTGCTACTGTGCACCTGGCGACTCCATTGTGACGACACCATTGGAGCGAACCTATTGTTTTAGTTGTGGCTTCAAGAGGCAAACACACGTGGTCCCATCCACAGCTGCCTCTAGCTACACCTGTAGCTGATCCAGAGGTGATTTTCAGAAAAGGAAAGGCCTTTGAAGGAGAAACTTCCATCGCCGAACCAGGTAATCCGCCATCTCCATCTGTAGAAGCTTCATTTTCTTCTCCTCAGCTTCCTAGCATACCCTTTTCTGAAGTTTCCCGTTTCCTGAATTTCGGGAGTGTTCCTGCTGAGTTTTCCCCTCCCGGTCTGGGATTGGAGGGAGAAATCCTTGTCACCCCCCTTTCCCCTGAAGCTATACCTTGGCATGGACCCAGGCCCACAGTGGACTTCCCCACTCCTAGCTTTGTCACTCCTCCTCTTGTTACTATTGCCACTTCTGCACAGAGAGAAGCATCTGTTGACTCAAGCCTGTTAGCCTTCTCCCTAAATCCCCCATTGTTTCTTGGAAGCTCATTCCCAGTATCCCCTTCTCGAACTCCTTCCCCTCCGAGTTCTCCTCCACCTAATATCCCTATGGTAGGAGCAAATCCCCCTATGACCAGAATGGAGGCTATTATAGCCGCTAGGTATACTCCCCTTGTGTTACCTCAGCCTCTCAATGCCCTCCCAGCAGATGGTTACCTCAAGCAGCTACCCAAGTTTACAGGCGAGGGGGACATAACTGCAGAAGAACACCTTGAGGCCTTCTATAGTTTTACAGATGATCATGTTATCATGCAGGCAGATGTATGGATGAGGATTTTCGTCCATAGCCTTGAAGGCGAGGCTAGAAAATGGTTTAGGGCCTTGCCTCCTGGATCTATTGATGGGATTGAGGCTTTGGATAGTGCCTTTTTGAGACAATGGGGAGACAAAAAGGACTTCATGTATTACATGACTGAGTTTGGGTCTTTGAAGAGAAAGGAAGGAGAGTATGTCTTTGACTTCTCCAAAAGATTTAATAAAATGTACAATAAGATCCCCATCGAGATAAAGCCCTCCGAAGCCTCGACAAAGATCACTTATGCCAGCGCTTTTGATCATGATTTCTGCCTCTTGCTAAGGGAAAGGAGAGCCACCACTCTAGCTCATATGCAGAACGCAGTCGTGGAAGTAGAATCTAACATATTGGTTGTTAACCGACTCAGGAATAAGGCTGACAAAGATGTATCCAGGAGAAGAACATATGCCTCCCCATCCCATTCCTCTCCCCTTCCCCTTCATATAGATGAGGTAGCTAAAGTACTGAAATCCCTTTCAGCTAGGATGGAGAAGTGGGAATTAGAGGGGAAGCCCACGTACAAAAACCCCCAGAATACTGATAACATGGGTTTCAGGAGGCCTGGTAACAATATGCCACGGACTTTGCCAAAGGAACAAAGAAGCAGAGACAGGGATGATCAAAGGATTTAGACCCCTCTCCAGAATAGCCTAGTTGCTCATGAGGAAGGGGACGAGGTGGATGAACTCGACCCTGAGATCCACTGCATCGAGGAAACTTCCTTGTTTCCTCATTTGACTCAATCTGCATATGAAGAATCCCTTGTCAACACTCAAATCAGTGAGTTGAGTAAAGAGGAAAAGGCCAACAACACTCCTAACAGATACAATCTCAGGTCAAAAAAGAAAGAAGGGAATGTTGATAGCCAGGATCATCCCCTCATAGCAGAAAGGCCTACTAAAGCTGCAGTAACCACTACTAAAGAAAAGAAAATTCAGAATCCTTCGCCAGCAGCCAAGGAACCTGTCTCCGAGGTAAGGGAAGCTCCTAAGTCTCTCTCCTCCTTTAGTTTTGAGCATGAGATTCATAAGATTATAATCCCTGTACCCCTATCCGAACTAGTTAAAAATGAAGATTTCAAAAGGTCCCTCTCCAAGCTGCTACAATCTGAGCCCCCCAAGCCTTCCATGGACTCAATAAATCTCCAAGATGAAAAGCCAGTAGTTGTCCTAGGTCCCATGGTAGAAGATAGAGATGATTCATCCCCTCCTTTCTACACAACCCTGAACATACATGATAAAGTGCTGCATAACTGCCTCATGGATTCAGGGGCTTCCCATAACCTTATGCCCAAAATAGTCATGGAAAAATTGGGATTGGAAGTGACAAAGGCTTATCATGATTTGTAATCTTTTGATTCAAGGAGAGTGCAATGTCTTGGATTCATCAAAGACTTGGTAGTCTCCTTATTTTAGCTGCCAATGAAGAGTGTGGTCATGGCAATTGTGGTAGCTAATGTTCCCCCCAAGTTTGGCATGCTGTTGTCTAGGTCTTGGATTAAAAGGCTTGGAGGAACATTACAAATGGATCTCACATATGCCACTATTCCAGTCTTTGGAGGGGAACACAGGAGGTTGTACAGAGAAGCCCGGCTAGCCTATATTGTCAGTGATGAAGCAAACCACACCAATCATCCCATCTTTGCACTGGACACTGATTTGGGGTCTAGTCTATTGCAGATCACTGATGCTCCTGAAGCCCCTTCCCAAATMARAAAGCAACCCTTGTTTGATATCGRGACACCTCCTCCAAACAYCTCCATTTGGAAAATGTTTTTCGACRGAGCTTCTTCTAGCGAAGGCGCTGGCRCGKRAGTGGTTTTCATGTCACCTTCTCAAGAGACCATATCCTTGTCATACAAGCTGGAATTTGAAACCACCAACAATGTGGCAGAGTATGAAGCTCTTGTTCTGGGTATGAGGGCTGCAAAGGAAATGGCAATAAGAGAGATGGCAGTGTTCGGAGATGCTGAATTGATAATCCAACAAGTCAGGAATGTTTATCGGGCCAAGCATCCTCGACTCAAGAGTTACAGAAACGAGGTATGGGACCTCATGGATAATTTCTTCTTGGCTTTCAACATTTCTTTTGTCCCAACGGAAGAGAATACTTCGACCGATTCCTTAGTGGTCTCAGCTAGTCTTTTCAAGATCCCTCTGCCGCCGAAGATCAATTGTGGGGTCGAGATAAGATATAGGCCATCCGTCCCGGACAATGTAAAGCATTGGAAGGTATTCGATGACGACCTTGAAATCGAAAAATTTCTTCAATCTGTTGATGAGTTTTCTACATTGCACATTGATCAGGACCCTGATCCCGAAGGTGACCCTCCCTTTGAGGTTTTCTTAAATAAAATTGTTAATCACCATATTGTTCAGTTGCCCAACAATCACATTCCAAGGGGACTAGTCCCTTTAGAAAGGTTGTTCGATGGGAATGATGTGGTAGTAAAAGGTAGGGTTTCAGATGAAGAGGCTGACACAACTGAGTGCAACATTGGCACACAGGAGGAGCCTAAGTTTGTCAAGTTGTCAAGCAGCTTGACCCAAGAACAGAAGGCCGAATACACTAAACTATTAAGAGAATTTGTCAATGTGTTTGCATGGACCTATGAAGACCTCAAGACATATGACACATCTGTCATTGAACACAAGATCCTACTGAAAGAAGAAGCTAAACCATTTAGGCAGAAGCCAAGACAGATAAATCCCATGTTGTTGCCTGTCATGGAAAAGGAAGTGAAGAAGTTGTTAGATGCCCAAATTATTGTCCCCTTGAGATATTCTGAATGGGTGGCCAATTTGGTCCTGGTAAGGAAGAAAAGTTGCGAGATCAGGCTTTGCGTCGACTTTAGGAATTTGAACAGAAGCTTAAGAAAGGACAATTACCCCCTACCTATGATGGAACACATATTGCAGAGGGTAACTGGTGCATCTAGGATATCCATGATCGATGGTTTTTCTGGTTATAACCAGATATCAGTCATGCATGAGGACAGAGAAAAAACAGCCTTCACCACTCCTTGGGGCACATTCATGTATGCCAAAATGCCCTTTGGATTGATGAATGCAGGAACAACATTTCAGCGAGCCATGGATATAGCCTTCATCGGGGAAAAAGATCAATTTGTGGTGATCTATCTAGATGACATCACATTCTTCTCCAAGTCTGACCAAGAGCACTGTTGTTAGCTAAGAAAGGTGTTTTTGAAGTGTCGGAGGTTTGGCCTATCCTTAAACCCCAAAAAACCTTTGTTTGCTATGAAGGAGGGGAAATTGTTAGGTCATATAGTATCAGCAAAAGGAGTGAGAATTGATCCCAACAGATTAGAGGCAATTCAGACTCTATCACTTCCCAGGTCTAAAAAAGAAGTCCAGGCCTTTCTAGGAAAGATTAACTTTTTGAGGAGGTTCGTCTCAAATTTTGCTGAGCTGGTGAAACACATCACAACCATGCTCAAAAAGGGGAATGAAGTGAAATGGACCGCTGAATCCAGGGAATCTTTTGTCCAAATAAAAAGGGCATTGACTGAGGCACCTGTGTTGATCAGTCCTGACCATTCCAAAGACTTCCTAGTTTTTTCTTTCGCTTCTTTCGATACAGTAGCAGCGGTCTTATTACAGAAAAATGAGGAAGGGAGAGAGAAATCCATTGCCTTCTTCAGTAAAGCATTAAGAGATGCAAGAATCAGGTACGAAATCATGGAGAAATAGACCTATGCCTTGGTGAAAGCTCTCAAAGCTTTCAAAGTCTATGTCTTGCACTCAAAAGTGACCGCATACATTCCTTCGACCTCTGTGAAGGACATCCTTGTACAACTTGACATAGATGGGAGAAAAGGTAAATGGATTGATAAGATTCTTGAGTTTGACTTGGAAATAAAGCCCACCAAGTTGGTTAAGGGGCAGGGTTTGGCGAAGCTACTGGCTGAATCCAATTGCAGAGCCTTGGGGGTTAGTCTAATCAATACTTGCTCAGGAACTCAACAAGCTGAGTTTCCCAGCCAAAGCTCTCAGGACGACTTGCCCCTAACAGAATGTGCCTGGTATCGAGACATCTTGTACTTTCTGTAGGAGTTGAGGCCCCCTGATGGAATGGGTAAAAGTGAGGCAAGATCTTTAAAACTTAAGGCAGTCAAATATTGCCTCATTGACTGAATCTTGTACTGGAGAGACCCTATAGGGGTGTTGCTGAGGTGTTTGAGCCCACATGAATCCCATAAGGTTATATTTGAATTCCATAACGACCTTTGTGGAGGACATTATTTTTGGAAGACCACAGCTCACAAAATCCTCAGGGCTGGGTATTATTGGCCCACTTTATTCACTGATGTCTGCAGAGAAATCAAAGCTTGCATCAAATGCCAAAAGTTCTCAGGAAAGCACCAGCTTAGACCACTACCACTGAAGCCTGTAGTAGCTTTAGCACCTTTTCAACAATGGGGGTTGGACTTCATCGGAGAAATCCATCCTCCCTCAAGTGGCCAACACAGATGGATCCTGACTGCAACAGACTATTTCACCAAGTGGATAGAAGCTGTCCCCACCAGAAGTGCATCACACAAAGTAATTACCAGCTTCCTGGAGGATATTATAGCCATATTTGGTTGTCCCAGTAGGATTGTCACTGATAATGTTGTTTCGTTCAAATATGAGCGTCTGATTAAGTTCTGTGAGCAGTTTGAGATCTCGCTAATTCATTCCACCCCCTATTATCCTCAAGGAAATGGACTGGCAGAATCTTCCAATAAAAGCCTAACCAAGCTCATTAAAAGATTATTGGAAGACAATAAGAGGGATTGGGATGCAAAGCTCAAATTTTCTCTAAGGGATGATCGAGTGACAATGAAGAAGTCCCTGGGCACCTCGCCTTTTCAGTTGGTT
>JASDQU010372643.1:50653-61218 GCA_032191745.1 Picea mariana
TCCATCCATGGGTGTTGTATATACATGTGCATTTTCCTTCATGTCCAAATAACTTCATCAATCTTGTGGTCCAAAACCCATGACTAGAGTTGACATCAATGACAACAACCAATCTTCCAACACAGACACCACCTGTATACGGATCGACCTAGATCTCTTGAAGCCCTTCATAGATACACTAATCGGTCACTTGACTACTATAGTGCCACCAAGAACAACACTTGAGAAGATACTCTCTAGTACCTGGGTAGTCGACTAGTATGGATAACAACATGGTCTAGCCTCCTTAGTTGGTTCCTTGAGATATTGGGTCGACTACTACTATTGGACCCTACACGTATATCAGAGAGCTATAGAACAGGGAAAACCCTTGTATGTAAAACTCTTGAATACCCTAACCCTTGGGATAGAAACAAAAAATAGAACAGACAAGATTTATTTCCATGAAACTATGTCTCCTACATTCAGGTTGCCAAATTACTACACATTTCTTCATGTTAAGCATTTGGGTATTTCATCACTACAATATTCTTCAGATCAGAGTATAACTCTGCAAGAGTAAAAAAAAAAAAAAGTTTGGATCATGATGAAACCATTATTTGAGACCTATCCCGTTGGATTTCTCTCTTCTCCCTTATCACAGTCATACCTATCATTTTTCCACAATTGTTTTTTTCTAGTGGACCTGACCCCCCTCCAACACCCTTATTTGGGATTTACCCCATTGGATTCAACTTGTCTCCCTGACCGTTGTGATATACTTCACCCATAACCCATTTTATATGTGGTCCCACCCACCCCTTTTCGTGTTCCCTCTTCATCATGTCCCACACCCGTAGCCAAAACTTGGAAGCTCACTTCAATGCATTGTACTCTAATTTCACAGAAACCCAACAAGAATTGAGACAAATCAGTGCCAATATTTCCATCGTCAACAAAAACATGCATTACTCCATAAACGCAAAAATAGAGGTCCTCAAACAAGACCTTTCTGCCCATATTGAATCTGTCACTATGATGATCTATGCCAAGCTACATATCCATGCAGATCTTCCCTCATCTAGCCCACCTTTGTAAACCGAAGGTGAAACTTCCTCTCATTCCCATAATTTTCAGCCCCATCACTTTCAGCTTGACCTACGCCTTCCACGTGTGGATGTGACCAAATTTGATGACTCGGATCTCACTGGCTATGTAACTCAAATGGAACATTATGTCTCTTTGTATGGCATTACAAATGAGTTGGCCAAACTCCAGTATGGTCTTGTCCATCTAGATCAAGAATGTTGGCAATGGTGGCAATGGACAAAAAATGCCCGCCAAGGGTATGTGGCTTGGAGACACTTTGTGGTAGAGCTTTATGAATGCTTTGAAACTAAGACCAACCATTTAGGCCGTTTGACAAAATTGAAATGATCTGGCATAGTGGAAGACTTTATAACCACTTTTGAGTGATTGATTTTTTGTACAGAGGGCATGTCTAATGCTTTTTTCTGAGAATGTTTTATCAGTGGCCTCAAGGATGAGATTTGCACCCATGTCCTCATGGATTGGCCCTAGAGTTGGGTGGATGCTATTAAAATATCTAAGGAAGCACAATAGGTTGTCTCTTCTCAAAACTGAAAACCCTCCTTTATTCCTCTCACTAAACTAGTCACTCCCACTCCTCCTTCTACTCCACTAAAGATCCAAAAATTGACTAGGGCTGGAATGGTTGAACACCAAGTCAAAGGACTTTGTTATAATTGCGATGAAAAATATTTTACTGGGCACAAGCATAAGGAACAAAATATTTTTATGGCTATCTCGGAGGATGTTTCAGAAGATGATGTTGAGGCTCCCCTTGTGTCTATGTCACCTGAACCCACTGACATGACCCCTCCCTCAAACCCACTTGAAGTAGGACCAGTCATTTCCCTAAATTCTCTCACCAGCTTCTCTACTCCCAAAACCCTCAAGCTAATTGGTTACATTAATCATAGGATGGTAATCAATCTTGTTGATAGTGGAAGCACCCATAGTTTTAATCATCTCCTCATTCCAAAGAAACTAATTTCTATATATCTTTCGTCAATAATTTTCAAATCACGATTACCAATGGTGGGTCCATAAAATGTGGAGGGCATTGTGAAAATGTGTCTCCAAATTGGTGAGTACCACATGAAATCTCATGTGTTTTCTATCGACATGGGAGGTTGTGACATTGTGTTGGGTGAAGAATGGATAAGGACTTTGGGTCCCATTCTCATGAATTTTAAGGAATTAACCATGCAATTCGACCAGGAGGGCCAAAAATATAAGTTCCAAGGCATCACCATCAGTTCACTAGATATCATTAGTTCCCATCACATGGAAAAGCTGCTCAAAAAAGGTCATTCTAGAATTATTACCCAACTCCATGTCATAAAAGCCACTGAGACACCCTCTGTGCTGGAAGACCTCCAATCCATCCTCTCTAAAGATCAAGTGGTTTTTTTCACTCCCCAGGGACTCCCTCCTTCCCTTGGTGTTCATGATCATTTTTTTCCCCTTGTCCCAAGAAGCCTTCCTCTCAATATCTGTCCCTATCAGAATCCCTTTCCCAAAAAAACTGAAATTGAGAAAATTGTTCAATAATTGCTCAATGACGATATTATTTTCCCTAGTATGATCCCCTAATCTTCTCCTGTGGTCATGGTCCTTAAGAAATAATATTCTTGGCACATGTGTACTGAATTCTACATGCTCAACACACTCACCATTAAAGACAAATTTCACATTCCTATCATTTATGACCTCTTGTATGAATTGAGTGGCACCTAGTTCTTTACTAAACTTGATCTTCGTTATGGCTACCACCAGATCTGTATGAATGAGGCAGACATTCCTAAGACTGCATTTACAATTCATGAGGGCCACTATGAGTTTTTGGTCATGCCCTTTGGCTTGAGTAATTCTCCCTCCACTTTCCAAATCCTCATGAATCATGTCTTCCATCCTTTTGTCCGTCATTTTGTCTTAGTTTTATTTTATGATATCCTCATCTATAGTAAAACCTGGACAACCCATCTTGCTCATGTGGATCGAGTTCTCCATCTAATCTCTCAACACAAGATTTTCCTCAAACAATCTAAATGTTCCTTTGGCACCTCAAAATTCAAGTACTTGGGTCATCTTGTTGGCAAGGCCGGTGTCAGGGTGGATCCTAAAAAGATTGAAGCTATGCAATATTGGCCTCACCCAAAGACTCTCAAAATCTTTCATGGATTTATGGGTTTAATAGGTTATTATCGCAAGTTTGTTAATAATTATGAAAATATTTGGGAACCCATCGTTTCTCTCCTTAAAAATAATTCTTTCACTTGGAATCCATCAGCTTCTCAAGATTTTCAAACCTTGAAGATGGCCATGTGCACCACTCCAGTCCTGGCCCTTCCTAATTTCACAAAGACCTTTTTCCTAGAATGTGATGCTTCCCGGAAAAGAATTAGTGTCGTCCTTATGCAAGAGGGTCATCCTTTGGCATTTACCATTAAACAACTATTAGAGTGACATTTGGGAAAATCAATCTATGAAAAGGAAATGTTGACTATTCTACATGTTGTGGATCTTTGGCACCCTTATTTATTGGGGAAATGCTTCCAAATTAAGATAGATCTTCAAAGCCTCAAGTATTTTCTAGAACAATACCTTTCCTCTCTAGAGAAACAAAAATGGGTGACTAAGCTCTTTGGATATGATTACGAGATCATTTACAAGAAAGGCAAAGACAATGTGGTTGTTGATGCACTTTACAGAAAATATGAAGTTGAAAGGTCCCTTTTTTCTCTCTCCTTCATTGTACCCGATTGGATCCAAGTTGTTCACCACGAATGGCTACACGATCTCAAAATTTTTCATCTGATACAACAATTGAAGACCAATTCTCCAGTCTCCCCAGGGTACTCTTGTCTCAATGATGAGCCTGGATACAAAGGTTGTTTGTATTTAAATAAACAGTCAAAACTTAAATCCATGGTACTTTCTGAGCTTCATGCTACACCCACTGCTGGGCAGTCAAGGTTTACCAAAACCTATGACCGGGTCAAACATTATTTTTTCTGGGATGGTATGAAACAAGACGTTCACAATTTTGTGGTTGAATCTAATGTTTGTCAATGCAACAAGGGAAAAACAGTGAAATCTCCTGGCACACTACAATCGCTTCCTATTACACCTACTATTTGGTGAGATATCTCTATGGATTTTATTATAGGCTTATCTAAATTGGGAAATAAATCAATCATCATGGTGGTAGTTGGTCGTCTTTCCAAGTATGCTCATTTATGTTCTCTTCAACACCCATTTACAGCCTCCATTGTGGATCAAACTTTCATGGATCGTGTCTTCAAGCTTCATGGCATGCCTCATTCTATTATTTCTGATTGCGACCCAACTTTCACCAGTAATTTTTGGCAAGAAATGTTCAAGCTACAAGGCACCCAATTGCATCTCATCACAACTTATCATCCCCAGACTGATGGTCAAACTGAGTTTTTCAACAAGTGTTTGGAAACATATTTGAGGTGTTTTTCTTTGGAAAGGAAAAATCAATGGGCTCAATGGTCACCACTAGCTGAATGGTGGTACAACACTTCTTACCATATAGCTACTTGCGTGACTCCTTTTGAAGCGGTATATAGAGAAAATCCACCTTCAGTTCTCTCATACTTTCCAGGTGTCTCAAAGGTCCAGGCGGTTGACCAAACGCTTACAGTTCGAGAGGTTATTCTTCGTACCCTCAAAGAAAATTTGGTCATGGCCCAGAATTGCATGAAGCGAAAAGCATATCAAGGTCACTATGAATGTCAATTTGAAGAAGGAGATCATGTGTTTCTTCGACTGCAACCTTACAAGCAAAATTCCCTCAAGGATGACCATTGTCAGAAACTGGTGCCCAAATTTTATGGTCCTTATTATTTTCTAAAGTGTGTGGTACAGGTGACCTATCAGTTAGCTTTTCCCATTCATTCTAAGATCCATCCTATTTTTCATGTTTCCTGCTTAAAGAAGGTGATTGGAACTAAGTGCCAAACTCAAACCAACCTTCCCTAGTTGGATGAAGAAGGCTTCATTTGGCTACAACCACAAGCAGCTTTGGACTAGCATGAGTGTCTTCTGTGTCAACACACCATCAAGGAAGTGTTAGTCCATTGGAAATATACAACTCCAGCAGATGCCACCTGGAAACCAACTACCATTCTGCAACAATTTCCTCATCTCAAGCCTTAATGACAAGGTTGTTTTTAAGGGGGAGGACATGTTAGGGACCTAACCCCTCATGTAGATAGAATAATATATTTACATGTATTAAAGGTCAATATTAATAAGGCCTAGCAATAAGGAAGAATAATTCAAATGCAAGAAGACCTAATAGAAGCTTCCGCTTCTAAAAGGATCTTTCTCTAGATTGTTCTTTTGGTAGACATATTTAGTATAAATAGGAGTAGAGGGTATGAGAAGTTTTGTCTTGGATATTATTGTAATAGAGCTCTGCTCTGATGGAGCTTGGACCCTCGAAGAGGCAAGTGAACATTTCTCTCAGTAATCAAAGTGCTCTTTCTGGTGTTAATCTGGTATTATTGTGGTATTATTGTGGTGTTGTTCTGGTTATATCATTGTTTATCTACCATTTCTAGATAATTATTTATGTTCTGCATACTATTTTATATCTAGAATATTACATCTACTTCTTCTAAGAAAAAAAAATGTGTGAAAACAAATGGAATATTCAAGAATGAAACAAGTTATAGTGACCACCTTCATTGATCTAATCATGAAAGTTGAGGGGCCTACTTTGATGGAAAACTTTTCCACGATATACAAATTTTGTTCTTATTTTAAAATGACATATAGAACTAAGTGACGAGTAATATTCTGTGGGATCATGATTCAGGTGGATATTGGTGGTCACCCACCTGTTCCAACTGGCTCCTCTTGACAGTTTTTAGTTCAACACATTTCTCTGTAATGATGACATTTCTTTGTAATTGTGGGTTCTTCACTTCTGGGGCTATCCTGAAGCCCTACACAACATCCAGGTGGATATTGATTGCCTCCCACCTATTCCAACTAGATTATTTTGGAATTTTTCATGTTAGTACATAATTTTGTACTTCTAAAGACATTTTGGGGCCCTAAACGGTGTTTTTTTGGCTTGCCACAATCAAACTATAGGCCAAAATCAGTAAATTGATATTATGAGAAGGTTTTTTAGGCCTTTATATAGCATTACAAAATGTTTCATTGGACAAAGTAAAAAAGAGATCATTAAATGAGTCTCTATTATTAGTATAATAGATCTAACTACCCAACTAACTAAGTAGTGGAAAATAAATCCTGATACAATAATGGAAAGAATTCATTAAATGAGTCTCTATTATTATAATAATAGATCTAACTACCCAACTAACTAAGTAGTGGAAAATAGAACCCAATGGAGAGGTGGGACTCTGTTTGACCCATATGGGTAACTTGTTAGCCCAATTAATTAATGAGGAGGTGAGAATCTCCTTGATCTGTTAGAAAAACAGGACCATGGAGCAATAAAATAAAACAAATGCGGAAACAAAACACAGAAGATACACAATAAAAGAGAGGCACAGATTTACGTGGTTCACCCAGTGTGGGATGTGTCCACCAGAGAACTGGCAAATTTCTCATCTTCATATTCATTCTTGAAGACCAACTGAAACTGAGCAGGAACTCAGTTTCTCCCTGGTTACTCCCTTTGTTAACATGTCTGCAGGATTCTGGCTAGTGTGTATCTTTTCCAACTTCAAATGTCCATCTTCTAAGGCGGATCGTATGAAGTGGTACCTCAACTGTATAGGGTAGATTATTTAGGCATAAAACCCCATTAGACCCTTTGAACTTTCACCCATTATGGTATCATAGCTCCTATAGATGCTCACGCTCAGTTGACCTTGGCTATTTTTATTAACTACATAAATAAAATATTGACAATATTCAAGAGAGTAAAAATGGGATATTATATCATCATAAGAAGCTACATCATACCCCATGTGTGTTATGGTTGTCTCGGTTGAAATTTGGGTACCTTGAAAAGTGGTCCCCCTTGTGTTTGTGAGCTTCTAAACACATGAGTGAAGCACTTTGTACCTTGTACTATGTACTTTGTGTCTAATTTCACTTTGACTTAGGAGATTTAAGTCAAAAGTGAAATTTGGTCATTTTAGCCTAAAGTGACAATTAATTCACAAAGTGGGTGAATTAATAGACATAAATTGAAATTATGGAAACTTAAGTAAAGTGGGTTTTGGTTTGAAATTTAGTTGAGATGATCTCAACCATTGATTAGGGATGAGATGAGATGATCTCATCCACCCGTCTTTTAGGTTTCCTTATGCTTCCTACATGAGGGCGCAAGGGGAAAAGGAGAGCTCATTCACTTGTATGTTCACCAAAGGATCTTGGACAAGGGCAAGAGGATGAGGATTGTTGCATTGGGTGAGGATAGATTGGGTGCATGTTTTCATGGAGGGAGGCATCTAGCTTGGAGCCTGGTTTGTTTAGTGGGGAGCTTCTAGTTCTAAGGATGGCGCACTTGATAAAGAGGGTGCATCATTAGTGGGCAATGGGATCAGTTGCAGAGGAAGGCCACATATCATAGTTTCATTCCTATGGAGGGGTTTTCCATTATGACCTCACGAATTGCATCTAGAGCCGTTATGGTGGATTTGGTAGCATTTATGAGGGGTGCACCATGCTAGGGAGAACCTGCTTGGTTTGGACTTGTATTTCAGCTTGAGATAAGCTTCTATTGTAACAAGTTCATCTATATTTTGTACTTGTTGTATTCCACCATCTATTCTCCTCATTTATAGACATATATCCCATACTGGTTTTCCCCGGGGGGGGGTTTATCCAGGGTCATGTTGACCAAAAATACATGTGTCAAATTTATGCATGATTAGAATTATATATCATCATTTTAAAGTTAAATATCTAGAGGTAGTGTTATTTGTTTTAATGTATATTGCATGTGCTAACATTGAGTAAAGAAAACACTTGCAAGGGCACCTTAAAAGAGCACTTAACCATTAAATATTGAGCAGAAAGTTTGGTGACTGCTTGTTGTCCTAAAAATAGCAAGAGAATACAGCCACATAGTTGAAACTTAGAGCCATACTAAGTTCAAGGACAAACCTTAGATGGTAGCCTCATAGGACCTCAGAAAATCTACATGGTATCAGAGCCAAAGGTGGCTTAGACTTCCTGATTTTGGAGCACTTTTGTGGGCAGTTTTGTGAGGTTTTATATCAGATTTGTTGGTTTTTTTGGACAACAAGTTTTCATTCCAAAATAGTGGGTAAAATTCAGATCTGAAGGTACCTCTCATTTAGTGCCAATTGGACAGCTGAGGGCATATTTTAGACAACTAGTTGACAGTGTTTGTGGACAATTGTGGGCTGATTTTTTGACACTTGTGGACAACCTCTTTTCACACCTACATGGACAGGAGTGAGGTTGTATTGTACGACATTTTTTCACACCTATTTTCTAGGATTGAGGTTGGGGTTTTGCTTGCCTCTTTTCACACTTGTGTTAACAAGAGTGAGGCAGCGTTCCTTTGCATTTGGAGCATAATAGTGAGCATAGTTTGACAAACATGTCAGTATTTCAAATGCATGTGGAGGACATGCTAGCTGGGGCTAGCAATTGGTCTCCTTGGAAGGAAAGGATAATATTTGTCTTAGAGGAACTTGAGCTATGGGATATAGTTGAGGCGCATGTTCTGGTTCTTCCTGTCACTGCCCTAGTCTTGTTAGCAGATTTCAGGAAGAGGAACAATAAGAGAAAGAGGATCATTTGTGATGCAGTAAGAGATCATATTATTCCCCATTTGAATGGGAAGACTTATGAATATGAGATCTGGGCATCTCTATGCAAGTTGTATGAGATCTCTAATTAGAACTAAAATTTGGTTCTTCATGATCGAATCAGGGGCATTCACATGCTCGAGGATGAGTCGATTACTTCATTCCTTGGTAGATACACCAGATCAGAGATGATATTGGAGCCGTAGGAGAGGTGGTGGATCCAAAATCTATGGTGAGGACAACTTTGAACAACTTTACCAAACCATGGGGTCCATTTGTACGCGACATTTTTGCCAGGGAGGTTATGCCTGCATGGGAGAGGATGTGGGATGACTTCGTCCAGGAGGAGACTATACTAGTGGCAGAGGCTGTTAAGCCCTAATATTGGCTCAATACCCCTTAATTGGGGCATATTATATTAGTAATTTTATTTTATTTATATCGTATTTATTCCATTAGTTGTAATTATACATCCTAGTCTCCTATATATACCAATGAGACATTTTTATTTGGAATCATCTTGGAATTGTACATTTATGTGGGCATAAGGAGGTTTCCCCCTCAAAGAGTCTTATTATCTAAACTTATATCTTTTTCAAGGCATTGAGTACTTATTCTGAGGTTTTTCTATGCTATATTGATATTTGGTTCTTAACATATGGTATCAGAGCTCAAGGTCTTGGGGTTTCGCTGCTACATCTGAGACACCTTGGAATTTTCACTATAACGTTTTTTCTACAATGTTTCAGAAGGAATGTCTTGGAGGCTATTTAGTATATGGATCAAGGTACGTTGGGCTACAATTCCAGCTCCTGAGGCATTACAATTTCGGAGATAAAGTCTGTACAAGATAGAGTTATGGAATCATCCTAAACTGAGCCATTGCGGAATTTTCGCTATAAAAACAATTCTGTAATGTTTCAGACCCTGAAATCTAAAGGATATTCACCAAAATTAGTAAGGTATCTTTGGTAAAAATTTCATCTTTTGGGTAGTCTTACATTTGTAGATACACCTCGTGGAAGATAGGTTATCTGACTAGTCTTATTGACTAGTCTCGAGAAGGTGTTCCAGGTAAAACAATTAGAACTTCTTCCTAGAGTATCCAAATTGAGTGAGAATGGTTGCATTGGATATTGGACAATCTTTAGTATTTATAGTATGAGTTTCATAATTTTATATCAATTATTTTGTGTGGGGCACACTATACAAGTGACATCTCCCGGAAAGGCCAAAAATCAGCAAGTTGTGGGGACGTTACCGTAAATTCCACTTAGCACATCCAATTTTGATTAGACCTATGGCATTGCAGAGAAGAAATATCAGAGAACTACAAAAAATAAATTTCCATACCCAGAAGGGCAAAAACTTTGGAGATACAGCAGAAGAAATATTGTCTAGAAGAACCACCTCAAAATCAAGGTTCAAAAGTGATACTTGGCCAACATGCCACCCAAAAATGGAACTTCTACACCAAATAAGCCTCTAGATAATCCTACATGGACTCTTGATGAAGGTGAAGAAATGCATAGGGACATAAATGATTTACAAAAGAAGATAGTAACAAAATATGAACTACAAGAGATGATGGAGGGTTTAAAAGGGGAGATCATGGAAGGATTGAAAAATTTCATAATAGAGAGGACACTTGAAAGTGAAAATGTATCCCATGAAATTCATGATGAGGACACAAGGAAGGTGAAT
>JASDQU010372643.1:61318-73146 GCA_032191745.1 Picea mariana
ATTGTAAGTGACAGAGATCCCATCTTCACTGGACATTTTTGTACAGAATTATTTTCTTGTTTGGGTACTCAATTTTCTCATAGCTCATCCTATCATCCTCAATCTGATGGACAAACCGAGATAGTGAACAAATGTCTGGAAGGCTACCTTCGTTGCTTTGTCTCTGATAAACAAACACAATGGCTCAAATGGTTACCCTTGGCAGAATGGTGGTATAACACTTCCTTTCATACTACAACAAAAATGACACCGTTTATGGCACTCTATGGATACCACCCTCCTTCCATCACTTCTTCTCTAAAAGAAAAATATAAGGTTCAAGAAGTGGAAGATCACATTGAGCATCAACAACAAGTTCTCCAAATCTTAAAGGACAACCTGACCATGGCACAAAATTGCATGAAACAAAAAGAAGATCAACATCGTAGTGAAATAAGTTTTGCAGTAGGGGATTGGGTGTTTTTAAGACTACAACCATACAAATAGATGTCCCTCAAGCAAGCCAAAAAGGATAATAAATTATCACCGAAGTACTATGGCCCTTACAAGGTGTTGCAAAAGATTGGTACTATGGCATACAAATTTGAGTTGCTTGCATATTCATGAGTACACCCAGTTTTCCATGTTTCATGCTTAAAGAAGGTTATAGGAAACAAGATCCCAATTCAAACTATATTTCCAGAACTTGACGAGGAAGGAAAAATCATATTGGATCCTGAAGCCATCACTGACACAAGAGTTCGCCATCTGAGGAATAGATCCATTTCAGAGTATCTCATTAAATGGAGGAAACTACCGGCTGAAGATTCCACTTGGGAAGATGAGTCTTTTATATAGAAGCATCCAGAGTTACTCAAGCGTTGCGGACAACACTTGTCTCAAGGGGATGGGTATGTTAAGCCCTAATATTGGCTCATTACCCCTTAATTGGGGCATATTACATTAGTAATGTTATTTTATTTATGTCATCTTTNCCATTAGTTGTAATTATACCTCCTAGTTTCCTATATATACCAAGGAGACATTTTCATTTGGAATCATCTTGGAATTGTACATTTATGTGGGCATAAGGAGGTTACCCCCTTGAAGAGGCTTATTATCTGAATTTCTCTCTTTTTCAAGGTGTTGAGTACTTATTCTGAGGTTTTTCTATGCTATATTGATATTTGGTTGTTAACAAAGGCTTATGGACAACAGCAGCAACAGCAGTCAGTTCTGAGTGATGAGGACCTTACTCTTTGGACAAAGGGCAAGAAGAAGAACAACCATGGAGGTCAGCAAGGTCCCATGTTTGGGGCCCCAACACAGGGAGGAGAGAGCAACAACAGTGGGAAGAAGAGATACATGAGCATAGTGAGATGATTTTCTTGTGGAGAGATGGATCACTATGCAGGACAGTGTCCCAAGAAGAAGAAGAAGCAACAGGGTGGGTTAGTAGTGACAACAGATCAGATAGAGTTCAGTGAGAAGTTTTTGAGAGAGTGCGCATTCATGACTACCTTGTCTATTGTTACACCATCTAGCATTAGATCGGGAAACAAATTTGATGACGAACGACTGAATCACATCAGTGATTCAGAGGGAGATCAGAATCAGTGTCCCTGGACATCTTCAGAGTGGGTGGCTGGTCCACCTAGGATAGCTACAGTTTTAGAGAACCCGAGAAGATAGAGAGTTAGTGCTACAGCTTCAGAGCATCAAAGGTTGATGAGGAGGAGAAACAGGGCACCACGGAGGCTTGAGCCTCACTTAGCTTTTGAGACAGGTAGATTAGGTTCTAGATCCACTTCATGTGGAAGTTACTTGGCGAGAGGCCAAGTTGATGAATCTTGGTGAGATACCAAGAGGGGGAGACTCTTGGTGAGATGCCAAGAGAGTGACTCCTGTTTAGATGCCAAGAGTAGGTGGAAATCCTTGGTGGGAGACCAAGGTGTAGATTTTTGGTGTGATGTCGATATCTAGGTGATCTTGGATAGATGGAGAGTCAGTTCCATTTATAGATCACACAGATTGAGAGATCCATGCAGACTACCTTCAGTGATCAGGGTACAACCATACTCACCAAGTATATGCCAGGAGGAAACCATGTCCACTATAGGGATGATATTGGTGGTGACGAGCACTTTCCTTGGTAAGAGGGAGTGTTGAGATTTGGGTACCTTGAAACGTGCCCCCCCTTTTGTTTGTGAGCTTCTAAACACATGAGGGAAGCACTGTGTACCTTGTACTATGTCCTTTGTGTCTAATTTCACTTTGACTTAGGAGATTTAAGTCAAAAGTGAAATTTGGTCATTTTAGCCTAAAGTGACAATTAATTCACAAAGTGGGTGAATTAATAGACATAAAGTGAAACTATGGAAACTTANCCAAATTTCACTTTTGACTTAAATCTCCTAAGTCAAAGTGAAATTTGGTCATTTTAGCCTAAAGTGACAATTAATTCACAAAGTGGGTGAATTAATAGACATAAAGTGAAACTATGGAAACTTAAGTAAAGTGGGTTTTGGTTTTAGATTTAGTTGAGATGATCTCAACCATTGATTAGGGATGAGATGAGATGATCTCATCCACCCATCTTTTAGGTTTTCTTATGCTTCCTAAAGGAGGGCGCAAGGGGCAAAGGACAGCTCATTCACTTGTATGTTCACCAAAGGAGCTTGGAGAAGGGCAACAAGATGAGGATTGTTGAATTTTTTGAGGATAGATTGGGTGCATGCTTTCATGGAGGGAGACATCTAGCTTGGACCTTGGTTTATTTAGTGGGGAGCTTCCAGTTCTGAGGAGGGAACACTTGAGAAGGAGGGCGCATCATCAGTGGGGAGTACTTACACCTATCATATTGCAGTGGGCTCAATTGCAGAGGAAGGCCACACATCAAAAGATTCATTCATGTGGAGGGGTTTTCCATTTTGAGCTCACAACTTGCATATGAAGTAGTTATGGTGGATTTGATAGCATTTATGAGGAGCGCACCATGCTAGGGTGCACATTCTTGGTTTGGACTTGTATTTCATCTTGAGACAAGCTTCTATTGTAACAAGTTCATCTATATTTTGTACTTGATGTATTACACCATATATTCTCCTCATTTATAAACATATATCCCAAACTGGTTTTCCCCCCGGGGGGGGTTATCCAGGGTCATGTTGACCAAAAATACTTGTGTCAAATTTATGCATGCTTAGAAGTGTAGATCATCATTTTAAATTTAAATATATAGAGGTATTGTTATTTGTTTTAATGTATATTGCATGTGTTAACATTTAGTAAAGAAAACACTAGCATGGGAACCTTCAAAGAGCACTTAACCATTAAATATTGAGAAGAAAGTTTCGTGATTGTTTAATGTCCTAAAAACAACAAGAGAAAATAGCCACACAGTTGAAACTTAGATCCATACTAAGTTCAAGGACAGACCTTAGATGACAACCTCATATGACCTTAGAAAATCTATAGTCTCATGAAAGGATCCACATCATCAAAAGGCTCAAAGTTCTCCTAGAAGTGTGGAATGACCTCTCTCAAGTGGTGGGGATAGCCTCCAAAAGCATGTGCTACTCCCCTCAATATCCTCCAAAGGATCGAAGAGTAAATCAATAATGTGGCTATGTGAAACCAATCATCCAAGGAGGGGATCTTGTACTCCAATGTACCATGAAGGATGGAGGGAAGGTACACAATTGAGACACCAACAAATAAAGTGAGTCATATCAATGAAAAATCCATTAAATAGGTCTCAATAAGTATCATCTTCAAACTTCACACTAGCTTACAAAGTTATACAAATTTCCAAGTTTAGGTATGGGTACATCCTTACTACCCCCATTAGGTGTGTTAATAACTAGGATAAAAGGTATGTCCCAAGGAACCCATCAAGTATTATGTGCAATTTCATGTGGTATAGTTTCGGGTTTACTTCATAGGTATATTTCATTGACATGCAAGGTCACATAAGATATTCATCCATGTGAGTGCCTTTATAGAGGGAGCTCTTATGAGATGAGGTGTCCTTTCCTCAACACTATGTCTTTCAAAATCCCTTTTTCCTTTTTCCTGATTGAATTAACCTTTTTGGATTTTTATTTTCATTTTCTAAGTCCCTTTTTATAAATGCATTCATTGCATGAGACTTTGGGTGATGGCCTCTTAGCACGGGGGAATTACTCATGTTTTATCTTTCTTCATTCTTGACTTTTCTTCTGATTTGCATTGCATTTTAAATACATCATTTTCTCTGTTAATCCCCATCAAAATCCATATTTTACGTATAAAATCCTTTATTAAGCCCTAGATATCGAATTATTACATTTTTAGTGTTATATGTGTACATCGACTAGAAGCCTTCTTTGCACTCTTTCATTATAATTGTACCCTTTGTCTCCTATATATATAACAAGGAGACTTAGTCTTAGGATTATATTATCTCATCTCATATTATATTCTAAATTATATATATTATAAAATGAGGTTTTCCCCTTGAACTAGACTGTATTCATTTATTTTTTATCATTTTTAAGTGTTGGATCATAACATTTGGTATCAAAACAATGATCCTAGGGTTTTTCTTCTCTAAGAAATTCATCTTATATTTTTTTCTATAACATTTTTTTTGGGATGATTCAAAAATCAAAGCTTGGAGTTTATATATAATACATATCAAGGTATATGCGGTACAAATTTTGGATTCTGGGTCATTATAGTTTCGGATATAGAACCTATGAAAGATAGGGTTTTTGACTCATTCTGAATTCAATTTTAAACATGACATCTTGGGATTTTTTCTATAACATTTTTTTTGGGATGATTAAAAAAAACACATGGAGGTGGTTTACAAGACATATCAAGGTATCTTTGGTTCAAATTTCATTATATGGGTCATTATAATTTCATAGATACACCCTATGGAAGATAACATTTTTGACTAGTCTCAAACATGTGTTCCAAGTAAAATAGTCATATCTTATTTAGATAGGATCAAAATTTAGTGAGACACATTTCAATTGAAATAGGAAATTTTTTTGGAATACTAAGAGGGGGGGAGGGGTGAATCAGTATAAGCAAAATTAGTACTTTTAATGACAATATAAAACCTCCAATAAATGTCATGAGCATTCAAAAGAGAGTCGGTTTTTTTGGGGGTCCAATTTTTTACCCTGTTTTTAAAAATGGTGCTACTGGTAGCACCCTCCCTCCATTTTTAGGTGGTTTTACAATATTTTAAATTTTTCAATCCACAATGTTTCCACATTATTTTTTTTAAATGCTTATTTTTCATCTATTTTCAAAAAAAAATTATTCAGCGATGTTTTTAGTCATTTTTTCATGCTTCTTTCAATCTTAAGAATATTATTTACCATTTACTTTTTTGAAGTTACGATTTTACATATAATTTTGTCTCCTTAATTAATTTATTGTTCCATACTTTTTAAATATAGTGAAAAACATCATTTTTAACACATTGTTTACCTTTACGTCAATACATCAAAAAAAATTGTAGTTAAATAACACTATTTTTTAATATTTAGCAAACAAATACACATTTTATAGCCATATATAATTAAAAAACCTATACATTTTGGTACATGTTCCTTAAAATAACTTGTCAAATACATCATTTTTATGGACATGGTTGAACACAACTAGGAAAAATTTTATACATTTGAAGTAAAAAATGACAACATTTAATAAAAAATTCCAATGTATAGTGATTCACATACAAATAAAACGAAAAAAAAATAAACAATAAAAATATTGATAACAAAACAACAATAGATACATCTTTATTTTTATTTTAAAATATGAAAGTCAAAACATTATAGTTATAGCTCATCAAAAAATTGTAAAATTGAGCATCGTCTTCAAAGGAATCTTTAAACTAATCAACAATATCATATATCCCAGATTCATCATTCTCAATAGACACATTATCATCTTCTTCGATGTCATTTTGTGTTTCCATTGTGTTATTTTGTTCTTCCATTGGTTCTTTGATATCCAAAAGTTCTCCAAAGTGATCCTTTCCAATCATTCCTCCTAATGGTACTTGAGGTTCCTTTGACAATTTTTCCACCTTTGATTCACTAAAATATCATTTCCTCAAGCCAAATTCTTGCATTTCATCTGGAAGAGATGGAATATCATTAATTATTTATTGAATAAAACTACATTGCATTGGATCACTTTCAATGGCTATGCAATTCCTTCCTTTCTATAGGCAACACACTAATGTTGTACCTAATCATCAAATACCAAATATATAATGAAGTTAGATACTGTAAAAACACAAATTAAAA
Source organism: Picea mariana (assembly GCA_032191745.1). Lineage (NCBI taxonomy): Eukaryota > Viridiplantae > Streptophyta > Pinopsida > Pinales > Pinaceae > Picea > Picea mariana. The sequence goes on from JASDQU010372643.1 coordinate 67,612, forward strand.
ATAGTATAAGATTGAAGTATGATTTCATAAATATTAGTTCATAATTCTTACTTGAGCCCAAGGACAAATCCAAAACCCAATCGCCTTCATTTAAAAATGTATCTATAAGTTAATTAATTAATGTTTGTGGTTTTTGATAAATGTTAACCATCTCTCCTTTCAAATATTTTTCCTCATAGGTTATCTTTTTAACCACAACATTGTATGCCAATATTGTTGGATCATGTTGTCCTTGATGCCAATGGTTGATTAATTGATGTCAAGTGATTGATTGATGTCAATGGATTGATTGCTTGATTTCTTGATTATTGATGTACAATGTAGATGTATTGTCCTTGATGAGAATGATAGATGTCAAGTGGAAACCAATCGATGAACATGGATCATTGATATGATGAATAGATGAAGATGGATCAATGAGTTGTCATTGATACATGATAAAGATGGATTCTTTGATTTATGATGCATAGTTTGTTTGATTAAAATATGACTAATTATTTTCTTGTCATGGTACAAATGGATGAACTCCAAAGTGGTCCCCTTATGGTGAAAGCCTTCACGGGAAGACGATTTGCGGATTGAGTTATCCTAGAAGAATGGTTGGAGAACCCATTCTTGTATGTGGAATAATGATATGAAGATCAATGAATTTTTTGGTGAAACTATCCTATATGGATAGTGCTTGTCATACCATTTCCGGTGGTATGTGGAACATCACATAACTCCTCACGGTTTGAGATTTATGGCCTTACGAAGTTGGAGGACCCTCACATGTTGGCTTGAAGCCCCCAAGGTCAAAGAAGTCAAAGTGACCAAAAGAAGAAATCATTATTTAAATGATAAAGTAAAGTGACAAAGTCAAGGTGCATTATTTAAATAATAAAGAGAAGTGACAAAATCAGGAAAGATTATTTAAATGATAAAGTGAGATGACAAAATCAAGAAGGAATATTCAAATGATAAAGTATTGGAGAACTTTCTATTTATGGAAAGTGGTTAACCCTAAAATAAGGAAAATAGGTTAAGTAACCTAGAAATGAGTTAAGTGACCTAGAAATGGGTTAAGTGACCTAAAGGATGAAAGTATAAATAAGATAGCAATGGTCTCTTGCAAAATATCCTTTTTGTGGATCAATGGAGAGCTTCTTGTGAGAATATCTTTTGGAGTATTGATGGAGAGCTTCTTGTGAGAGAATCTTTGGTGTGGATCTCTTGAGAATGATTGAATATATATTCTGAGAAAGAGAGTGTGAAGAGGATCTCATGGACGCATCAAAGTTTTGGAAATATCATAGATCTTGACGGTAAAAGTCTCGAAGCTTCAAAAACCCTATTTTCTAGTGCATATGCGAGTTGTCTGTGTATAGGGTGTGTATACGCAAGTTGTCTGTGTACATGGTGTGTACTATACATGGGTTGTCTATGTATAGGGAGTGTACAGTGGATAAAATCATGGAGATTTTTGGTTGAGATGATGACAAGCTGTTGAAGACTGAAGCAGGTTCCAGATCTGCATTCTATGGGCTCAGATCTGTCACTGAGACACTGGTATGATTAAATTATTGTATTGATGGATAGTATAACTTGTTGTGTTGTGAATTCTTAGGGAATTCTTGGTATGGTTGTTGTGATATGTTCTATGTTGGTTGATGGAGTGAGCGGTACTCTTTTGATTCAATGATGACATGATTTCTATGGTATACTAGTTGTTTATACATGATTGAGATAGAATTCATATTGATTGGTAATGGAGCATGAGTAGACTATTGGAGAGCTTGGATGAGTTGTGACTGGTTGTGGGTCAGTCTGGACAGTGAGAGACAGAAGAAAATATGATTGCAGGTTGCAGAGGATCTAAGCATGTGATGAAAAGGATAAACCCTAATAGCTCAGAAGGTATACATAGGTTCTAGTACTTCTTGGGTGTGTATACACATGGGTTGTACTACTATTAGGGAACGTACATATGCATGCTGCACTACCGACGGGTCGTGTACCTGTTGTAGATTGATATCTATTGAGAATTTTTTCCTCATCTCAGTTGGTGCTAAGTGTGTAAGTTGAGTCTTACATGATATATCTGGTGCTCTTGTAGAGTTGTACTCTATACAGTTGTTGCTGAAAAACCCCAAGGATTGTAGTCCGTAATAAAAATAAAATTGTACATACATCTTGTGTTCTTTGTGTTCTTTGTGTTCCTTGTGGTGATGACATGTTGATGATATATTTTTGATATATGTTGTTGATATGTGTTCACATCTAACTAGTTATAAATGAAAGCAATGAGTAATGAGTAAAATGTTGAATGCTAACTAATGAGTTTTGTGTAAGAGGGAAGTTTTGCAAAAAATATTCTCACACTCATTCACCCCCTCTCTAAGTGTGGTAGGTGTGTCAAATAAATTGGTTTCAGAGCGGGCCTTCACTACAAGCCTTAACAAGCTTGAAGGAGATCCATAGACACACAAATGGATGATGGAATACCAATCCTTGATGTGGAAAACTAGTCTACTTGGAGAATAGAGATGAGAGTGTATTTGAAGACTATGGGAGTGGATATTTGGAAGGAATACATTGGTGGATCAGTTCCGTTGAGGAACAACTCAAAGTTTGCAGCTCAAAGGGAAGGAAAGAAGAATGATGCATTGGCTCTCAAGACTATTCTTAGTGGACTCTCAAGCCCTATCAAAGAGAGCATGGGACAATGCACTTCCGCCAAGGATCTATGGCTAAAGCTAGAGGAGACATATTAAAACAAGGAAGAAGATGATGAAGACCACTCCATCCAGATCATTAAAGGTAAAGAATCTCCAAAGACTCTTGAATGCATTATTTCTAAATGTGATCTTAAAAATATTTCAAATGAAGACAAAGAATCAAGTGATAATGGTAGCACAAAGGAAAGCAAAGAATCATGTGATGATGTTGGAAAAAAGGAAGATCTTGAAAGTAATTCAAATGAAGGTAAAAAAACTCCAAAGACTCTTGATTGCAATGATTCAAAATGTGATGATGTTGAATGTTTCTACTCAAGTGAAGAAGAAGATCTAGAAACAGTTTGTGTGAAGTTTGATGGTAGTTATCCCATGAAAAGAATAGAAGAAAATATATTAGAACTTCAAAAAGAAGTTGAAGAGGTTTTATATAGATATAGCAGTGATCATTATTATACACACTATAACTATCTTTCGGATAACACGAAGAAGTTTCTTAGGAGGAATAAAAGGCACATCTTGAAGTTAAAGAGAATTCTCAAAGAACAAGAAGATAGCAATAAGACTAAATTAGAAGAAAAGGAAGAAGATATCACAATACTAAAGAATGAAAAAGAAGATATGAAGGTAGATGATGAGATTAGCAAAAGTTTTAAAACTATTATTCATCTCAAGACCCAAATTGAAGAAGCCAAAAGGGTAGAGGAACTATTGAAAAATCAAATAAATGAAAAGGAAGATTCATGTCATAAGTTAGAAGATGAAGTTGTTGACCTTAGAAAGAAGGTAGAGAAGTCAAACAAATTCTTGAATAGCTCAAGAACCTTGGATGAGATCTTGGAAAGTCAAAGATCACCATATGATAAATCAAGTCTTGGATACAAAAAGGAAGCTACACATGTTGAAGAAAGCACCTCAAAGAAGCATGAGGTAAGTCCATCAAAGGATGAAAACAATGTTGAAAATCAACCACCTACACAAGGCAAAGAAGGTTTCAAAAGAATAAAGCAAGGAAGACATCAAGAAGCTATTCTTGGGACATCAAAGCAAAGGTATGAAAGTATTTTTCATGGGCTTTGTTATTCATGTAATGGATATGGTCACAAAGCTTTTGAATGTAGATCTTATGAAAGGAGATATAATGGAAGATTTTATAACACCATGAGGTGTTGGAGATGTGATCAAGTAGGAAACATTGTTGTTCACTATAACACCATGAGATGATACAGTTGTAGTGGATTTGGCCACAAATCCTAGGAGTGTTGGAACACAAGAAGAAAGACCATGATGAGGACTTCAAATAACATGGATAGAAAAAGGAATGAAGTAAGGAAGGGAGACATATTTGAGAAGATAGATGCTCAGAGATCAAGTTCTGAGGAGCAGGGACATCTACAGAAGTGGGTGAAGAAGACAGAGAAACCAGAACAGAATGAAAGATTGAAGGGAAGTTGAAAATTGTCATCTACTGAGGCATACGTGGGTGACAGGGGTATCAGTCACGTACATACACATGATGACCTTGTATAGGTCGCGTACATAGGTGCATTGTCTGTGCAGCAGGTCACATATATGTGGTGAATCCTAAGGAAAAGGGCTATGCACATGGATTGGATTTTGAGGTGATGGTATAACTTTGTGATGCAGGGTCTGACATGATTTATTGGAGGTTTTGACGTTGTTTGCTGCAGGTTTTCATGATTCTATATTGGATTATGTAAGGTGATGATGTAAAATAAAAATCTTCGGTGCATGGCACTAACCCATGAGTATGGATTGATGCATTTTCTGTTGAAGAACAATGATGGTTATGACAGTGAAGTTATGACACCTTGTGATATATCTTGATGATGTATTGGAAGCTTACTTGTTGGAAATCTTGATGCATGCATTTAGTATATGGATGGGCTACACATTGGGACATGTGGTTGGTGAGTTGATGAGGTGATCATGTTGTACATCATTGATGATTTATATTTTGATCTATAATTGACACATGTTTGGTACACTCATAGATGGAATATGCTTTATGATACTACACCATTGGTACTACTTAATTAGCACAATAATTGGCATTTGTTTGAGACACATGATTGTGGCATTTGGTTCATGATGAGTGATATGATACTTTTTTTGTCATGTTGGTAGATGCACATGGTTGGCATATTGGTAGATGCACATGTTGACATGTTGATAGAGGCATATGATTGATACATTCCATGGATGATATCTTTTGGCACATTGCATGATGTTGATGTACATAGGTGTTGTGCATGATGAGCACACATTTTTGTACAAGATGTACTTGGTTGATATTTTGCTCATGATTCTTTATTTCATTATTGACATATATTTTGCTTCATGATGATTGGCATGGCATGGCATGAGTTTGATGCATGAACAGGTCCAAGGATCGTTATATGGTAGCACATTGTTCATCTTGCAGAGAAGATAGGGGAGACATACCCATAGGGGGGGTCATTCTTCTTCCCATGATTCTAGGAGGAGATATTTATCAGATGCATACCTAGAAAAGAGCCCTATATTTGAAGAAAGAGCACAGAGGAATAATTCCACGGGGAGAAATGGTCACAGGGGGAGTATGAGCAATGTATCTTTAGCATTACATCAGAGTGATATCCCTTAGTAAAAAAGGGAGAGATTATTCAGAGGAAGATCAAAGGGATTCAGACAGGGGATTGATGTCAAAGGGGGAGAAATGGTAACATTGATTATGTTTAGTAATGGGGAGAGATAGTCATATTGACATGTTTAATGACTATTGATGTAGAGCATGCCGTATCTACATTATGATATCAAT
>JASDQU010372643.1:75488-87288 GCA_032191745.1 Picea mariana
CTACGTTGCAAGATGTATTCTCTCAAAATCACTTTTAAATGGTTCTCTATTGGAGCTATGAATATTAGGCTTCTGCTTGTAACATAAATAAGCAAAAATTCAGTTAACTTGTGAATTAATAAAATTGTTTTCTAATCTTAATTGCTAAACATACACTTATAATATCTTACCAAATAAATTGAATCCTTGTCTTTTCTTTCCTCTTGAAGCTTGATTCTACTAATCCTTGCTGTGTATCTGAATCAAATACTAGAAATCTCCAAAATGGTGATGTTGTAACTTTTGTAAATACCATAACCACTTTATTGAAATCTTGGTAAGTATAAGGCTCATTATCATATCCAATGTTTTGGATATTATAACCATGAGGGATATCCACAATAACTAGGGAGCATTCATTTTTAGGAACAATATTTGCAATTTTTTCACAATTACCTAATATCACTTTATATTGAATAGTGTCAAGTCCATTCCAAATGTATTGATCAAGGGTGTCATCAAGTCGAACATTTTGAAAATGTCTCCTTTATCTTTCAAACTTGGTGTTGGCCCTCGACCAAGTTTTGAGGAAATCTTGGTCAGGTTTGACCACTTTTTGGACTTCGATGCAGTGATCGAGGAAGGAGCACCCAAGCGGATCTGAGATCGCAGATCTCACTTGTTTTGTGAGAATTTTGGACCCAACAAGGGGTTCATTCGGGTTTGTGTAAAGGGTTATGGGGGCCCATGGGTTTACCCATGTTTAGGCCTTATTGTAAAAGTATAAATAAGTAAGAATGTAATGAAGAAGGAGAAGAGAATAGCTTAGAGGGATAAGTGCAATTAGTTCTGAGTTGCTTTGTGTAACAGAATGTGTATGTAAGGCTTTGTGCTTAGTAAAGGAGTTGGCTCTGTGCCTTGACCTAATTTTGGGAAGGAGGATCTGGCACTCAATGTGTAGATATCATGTCCTCTATGAAGCTTGGCTCTGTGGCTTAGTGCACAGGAGAAGATGAATGTAAGAGATTGAAGAATAATAGATAAGAAGAAGAAGTTGGTGGATGTAACCCCACACTGGGGTGAACCACGTAAATCTTATGTTTGTCATTGATCTGCTTAGTGATTTTTTATTATGTATAATGGATATATATGATGTTTCTTAATGTTTTACTTGAGCTTATGGATGAATGATAGATCTAACTTGTGTTGTATGCTAAGTGGTTGAAGTACTTGATCTTTATTGTTATTGCGTTGATCTATATTAGGATTTGTTTTGTGATGTTAATAAAGGATAATGAACTAATAAATGTTATCTTCTAAGTATTTTGCAAATTTTTATAATCACAGATCTGTGTCCCAGCTTGGTTACAGACACCTGAGTCCTATAACCCCCCCTTTCTTTACCTCAGGTGAGACTTCGCCTGCTTCGCAGGTGTTGCTGAAAGGGCCGGTAGTTAGGGTTTTGTTGGTCAGTTGTTGAAGCATTGAACCCTGGGTTTTCCCTTGTGCCAACAATCGAGAAGGGAAATTGAGGCTACAAGGTAGCCTCTATCTAGTATGGCACAATGTGCCTCTCTTTCCAACTCATAGCTGGCAAGCTTGTAAGAAATAATCGCCCCACGCAGGTCACTAGGTTCATGGTGGACCTCGCAGGAAAGTGCGTGGAGGGAATGAAAATGAATTGGGCGAGTTACCTCGTCAAAGAGCTCGATAAAGACTGTCGTGAATCATAGGATCATGGATACGAGTTCCACTTTAGTTGGATGCTTGTATTGATTGCATTTGTTTCTTGGAAAATGCTGGAAGGAGCCACCTTCCTGAAGATCGAACCACTGGAGTCGTTGGCCGCTAGGTTCTCAACCTTGTGGTACACCAACAATATGTCGAAGAAATGGCAGTTGAACTCCATGTTCGATTCCTATTACCAGCAACTGAAGGTCGCCATTGAATCCTTTCCATGCATGACATCGCGCACCTTGCACCAGTACCGACCTTTTGCGAAGTTCTGCGCAGATTGAAATTTTACATGTATCACTACATGCAGAGATGAGAGAAAGGAGGAGTTGCAATAATATTACAAGCTAACAAATGATGACATGGAACAGATCATGAAGGAGTGGCCGGAGGAGTTCCTCTTACCAGTCGATGATGCAGAACTCTCCAACCCCGACATCATAGGAAGCCCCTTGGTCACCCAAGTCAAGCATGCTGGACAGTCTAGTGCGAATAAGAAGAAGAAAAAGGAGAAAGTTAAGAATATAGAGAATGATGACGAGGACAATGCCTCAGAAGGAGATGGATCTGGCTCGCTAGGAGGAGGAGATGAAGTAAATGGAGAAGTAGGAGGGGATGAAGGAGAAAAACAAGGAGAAGGTGAAGCTACACCGCTGAAATATCCCCCCACTGAAGTAGTAACTCCGCAGAAACCTTCGAAAAGAAAGAAGACCCATGCTAGTAAGCCCCATATGGAGGCCACGCTCATAGAAGATGATATTAGTCTAGTCCGCAGAGAGATGGAGAATGCATCCAAAGATCTCTTACAGAGATATGGAGTGAAGCAGGAAGAGTTGTATGAAATATTTGAGAAGGAATTAAAAGAAATATAGTAGGTTATTCGATCCGTCTGTGCAGTGTCTACTGCGCCCTCTTCGTCACAAGTTGCAGAATTGGGGGATGAGCCCGCCCAATTGAGAATATTAGCAGATGTGACAGAGGTTCAACTTAAGGGAGTCCAGGAAGAAAAAGATAAGTCTATAGAAGCCTTGAAGCAAGAGAAAGAAGAAGTCTTAGAGAAACTACGAGTTGTGTGGTACTGTGTAACCGCCTACGAAAATGAGAGAGATGAGTTTTGGGCAATGCTCGAAGAGGATAAAGAAAAGATATAGATAGAAAAGGACCAGTTGCTCACAGATCAAAATACGGTCAAAGAAGCGGTGAATAAAGCACTTCCCCATATTGGCACAAGAGGAACAAGAATCGTTCGAGATTCAAGTGGTGAAGCTCATTGAGGCCATCCAACAGCTTCAAGCGAGGATAACGGAGTTGCATATCCAAGAAGTACCAAGCACTCCGCAGGAAGTGCATGATCAAAGGGAGGAATCCACCAAGAACGCAGTTGGAAGGATTAGGGCCCTCGTCGCAGAATGCAAAAAACTAAGAGATATAAGCACGCAGACTTACAAACACCTCACAGAAGATCCAGAGCTAAAAAAACTGGAAGCGCAGCTACAGGAGGTACAACAACCATCACTTTCAGTATAGACATAGATGAAGCTACTCACTACGGTCATGAGAATGAAAAGATCACATGAATAGAGTGTGGTACAACAACAGATTACTGTCATTCAGGGCAGAGTATTGTGAGTCGCACAGAAATTTCAACCTGTGCAGGATGAGGCCTACAAGGTGCTTGAAGAAATTCAAGGACAAGGCTCGCAACTGGACCAAGTGGTTGCAACAGCAGAACAACACCTGGAAGGGCATGTTATAGAGAAGATGATTCAAGAGCTCGCTGAGCAAGAGGCTCAGGTGAAGCAGCAACTCGAGGTTGCTCGAGTGAATCTCGAGGCCTTCGAAGCAACGATGCCTAGACCTGAGTCACTCGGGACGAGTCACAGGTGAGTGTTGGGGGCCTGTTGGCCCTCGACCAAGTTTTGAGGAAATCTTGGTCAGTTTTGACCACTTTTTGGACTTCGACGCAGTGATCGAGGAAGGAGCACCCAGGCGGAGCTGAGATCGTGGATCTCACTTGTTTGGTGGGATTTATGGACCTAACAAGGGGTTCATTAGGGTTTTTGTAAAGGGTTATGGGATGTCAGCCCATGGGTTTACCCATGTTTAGGCCTTATTGTAAAAGTATAAATAAGTAAGAATGTAATGTAGAAGGAGAAGAGGATAGCTTAGAGGGCAAAGTGAAAGTAGTTCTAAGTTTTTTTTGTGCAATAGAATGTGTATGTAAGGCTTTGTGCTTGGTAAAGGAGTTGGCTCTATGCCTTGACATAATTTTGGGAAGGAGGATCTGGTGCCCAGTGCACAGCTCTCCTATCCTCCGCGAAGCTTGGCTCTATGGCTTAGTGCATAGGAGTGGATGAATGTAAGAGATTGGAGAATAATAGAGAAGAATAAGAAGTTGGTGGATGTAGCCCCACACTGGGGTGAACCACATAAATATTGTGTCTGTTGTGTTTGTCATTGATGGATAGATCTAATACTTTTTAATGCTTTACTTGAGCTTATGGATGAATTCTATATCTAACTTGTGTTGTATGCTAAGTGGTTGAAGTACTTGATCTTTATTGTTACTGCGTTGATCTATATTAGGATTTGTTCTGCGATGTTAATAAAATTTAATGAACTAATACATGTTATCTTCTAAGTACTTTGTGAAGTGTTATAATCACATATCTGTATCCCAGCTTGGTTGCAGAGACCTGAGTCTTGTAACCCCCCCTTCCTCTATCTCAGGTGAGACTTTGCGTACTTTGCAGGTGTTGCTGAAAGGGCCGGTAGTTAGGGTTTTTTTGGTGCCTTGTTGAAGCGTTGAACCCTAGGTCTGCCCCTGTGCCAACACTTGGATTTTTGAATAAAACTTTTGAAAGTTTCAGGTACTCCATCTGTATTCTTCTTTGGAATATTTAATGAAACAAACAAACATATAGTTATATATCTATAACTATTATAATAAATCAACATACATTTTTTAATGAAACAAAAAATTATTTCAATACTACCGAAGAGCTTGAATCTGGATAGTTGAGTTTAACATCATCCCAACTTTCTTCATTCAACATCTTGACCATTTCCTCTTGTATTCTCATATACACCTTGTGACTAAATAAAACAAAAATAATGTTAAATTGATATGTTAAACTTAAAAAATTAATTTTCTTGTCCTAACATAAATAAAAATAACTCAACAAACTTACTTTTTAAATTCATCACGCATTTCTTCCATTGACAATTCTCTTGACCTAACACATGATAATATAGTTATGATAAGTTTATCATTCTTCACTCCTTTTATTGATCTCCAAGGTGTTATAGTCATATTATCTGGAAGATTTTTTATGTCAGGACCTGTCTTACTTGTGCCACATATCAATGGTTTAGCCTTCTTAACTCTGTGATTTTTTATACTAATATTTTCACATAGAGTGAAGATCGCATCTATCAAATTTCATACCTGTCCAGTTCCAAATCCCAATTGAAAAAAGCTATTCACAAATCTAAATATATCACTTCCTTTGTGATTTTTTTCTTTTATATTTTCATCATCAAGTGAGAATCCTATTTCCTTACAACATTTCTTCTGAAACTTAACATAAACATTTGATCTCTTCTAATGACATATTTCAGAAAATTCATTATAGATAAATATCACCATTTGAATGGAATTCATAGACATTCTGTACTCATTTTGTTTGTTATGATCCCATGCCAGTAATGTTTCTTCTGACTCTATTAAATCGACAAAAATTATGCATTTGACTGTCTCAAAAAGAGGATTATTGGGATATTCTTTCATCAATTCTCTTCTAGCCTCTGCAGAATAATTTCCTTCAATCACATAATATTTGTAGTCAAAACATTGTGATCTATCAAATTCTTCCCTCATAGGAACTTTCTTTGGGTCAACAAGAACTAGGTAATCAACCACACGTGCATATGGATTGTACCTAATCAATTCTTTCAAATTGTGAATATACAAGTGATGTGGTTTTCTAATTTGATGTTTGTCTTGCCCTTCTGTGGATTTATAAAGTTGTTTCACATTCAACTGAAATGTGTGGCCATCATCAACTAAGTTTTCCTTCCTCATTCTATTTCGAATGACATTTTCTATTTTTTTCATAATACCATCCTCTAGATCAACACCTCGTGTTATTATTTCTCTGCTACCTTTAGGACTTTTGCTATAATACTCTAAGATAACGATGGCTTCTTGAAAATTATCAACATTTGTTTTCTTCCTCATATGATTTAATTGTGTTTCATACAAATCAATGATTTCTTCATAATCAATAAGAATAGATTCATAATCAGCCATCGTTGTTTTTCATTTATCTTGTTTATTCTTTTTGTGATAAGGAGTGATAACCTCATTGGTATCAATCTCAAAAAAATATTCATTTAGAGTTTCCTCATTTTCAAATGTAACCCTTTTAGGATTTCTAGAATGAGGATTTTTCTTTCTTCTTTCATGTTCTTCTCTATCTACTCTTGTAGGTTCAACCTCCCTTACTTTTTGTTTCTTTTTCCTTTCTTCTTGTGTATTTTCAATATGAAAATCATTGATGACATCCATGATATTATTCTCTGTAGAGTAAATCCCGACTAACATATGTGAAAGTCATTCAGAAAAATCCTGTAAAAATAAAATATAACATTTTCATGTTAAATAAAATTAAAACATTACCATGATACTAAAAATACTAAACAACTCAAAAATAGAAATAAAAAACTTACATTGCCTTTCTCAATGTCATCAATGATGGATGCACATAATTCTGAAAAATATCCATTCTTGTTATAATTTCTCAATTTGAAACAATATCTAAACTTGATATAAGTTATGTCTTGTTTGACAAGTGAATAAACAATATTTGTGGTTGGCACCAAACATATAGCTCGTAACAAGCCAAGTTCCTAATAATTCACTTGCACATGTTCTAATTCAACAAAATACAAATATATATAATCTCCATTGTTGCCTTGTTTGTCTTTAACAAACCAAGAATATTCCAGTTTGTTTTCACCTTCCAAAGATTTCCACTCTCTAACATTCTTCATTTCCCTTGATAGCTCAGGTGTTATGCTATCATTTTGTTTCCTAACATCCATGGAGGTTTCAGTTGCATTTTTGGATGTGATTATTGCAGGTCGTGATCCATATATATTCATAGATAATATATTTTCTTCCATTTTCCTATAAGATAAAAAAATAAATTAGGCCTTTTACATTATAATAAAATAAAATAAAAACATTGAATATAAGAACTACTTAAAAAAAAAAATTAAAAAATTTGACCCATCGAGTTCTTAGGCTTATCCAGGGACCATGCCTTAGTCGTGGGGGGATGGGGCGATTTCGGGAATCACTCCATACCCCATAGCCAAGCCCCTATCATGCCCAGGGCTTGTCCATGGGGAATGGGGAGATTCCCAACATCGCCCTAGCTTGGCCACGGGGCTGGTCGGGCTAGGGTGATGCCCAACATTGCCCCAGAACCCACGACTAAGCCCCAAACATTACCCAGTAACCACCATTGGCCAAAAATAAAAACAATTAAGTAAAAAATAATAGAAAAGCTAAATGTTTTTACAAAACTATACCTAAATTTGACTTTTTTTCAAAAACTCTTAAGGATTTTGTTAATTGTTTTTGAAAAAAGTTGGGTTCGTTTTAGAAAAAATTAGAAAGCATCTTAACAAATTTAAGGTTTTTTAATTTTTGCATGAAACATTATTATATGATTCAAAGACAATCTTATAATTGTTGTTTTGGTAAATGGTAAGAATTTAAAAAATAACTAACCCTCTGAAATGCTAGATAGATTTTTCCTCGGATTTCTTCTCGATGTTTCTCCCTTATAGCTTGTTCCAAATCCTTTAACAAATACTACCTAAGATAATGTTAGGTATGTGTCATATTATTTTCATGAGTATTAGTGTCTAAGCGTATGCGTCGAGCACGCAGGGGTTCGGGAGCAGCGCCCCCGAAAAACAAAATTCTGCTTCGGGACTACATTATATTTAGGTGGTTTTTCGGCACATGGTTTTTTTGCCGATGGTTTTATATTTCCGGTTAAGGAATTAGGGTTTTGGACTAATCGAGGTCATTGGGTTAGGGTTTTGGATGTCGCTATCTCCTATATGTATTTTGTATTGTAAACATTGTAACATGATGAATAATATAGAATATGTTGGTTTTCCCAGTTTGGGTTTCCAGGGGAAAAATCTTTGTTTAATGTTTGTATTTTCCATTGTATCTTTTATGTTCCTTTAATGAATATTTGTTTGCAGTAGATATTGTATAAGGTTAGAATTTACAGATATCGCACAATGTAAAAATATAAAACAAGATTGTGTATATATGACAAAGATGATATAAATTATTGTTAGTATAACGAATGTGGGATAAATAAAAATTAGGTATATTGTGTACATATATATCTAAAATTATATGGATCATCAATATGTTTAATGAATGTGGGATGAATAAATAAACATGATAAATATTGTATTTAACATGTAAATAACGAAATAAAAGAGTAAAAGTTGTTTTTAATTTTTAAAGGAAAATAAGCGAAAAATTGGGGGCAAATTTTGGNGGGGAGAAAAGTTTGGAGGGAAATTTTTTTGTGGAGGGGGATTTAGAGGGAAAAGATCATTATGCATGTTATAATAATATCATAGGGAGGGTGATCATTTGTATCATTCTATGTTCTTAGAGATAAGGGATGGCTTCGTCAGATAAATAATATTTTATTTCTAAGACATCAATAAATTGTTCACATACCTCTTCTATTGGGACTAGGAAATGTGATAGGAATGTTTGTAATGCAAATGAGGCGTCACATTTTTTAGATACTTAGAATTTTGATCATAGTTCAAGCAATTTTATTCAACGTGTTCCTCATGAAAATCCTAAATCATTGGATTTTGAAGTCACCGATGATGAAGAGGAGGAATATGATGGTGATAAATCTATTCAAAACTTTAATAATAATGAAAATAATCAAAAAGTAGGTCAAAGTGGAGACTATGATCAACGTTTAAATGATTGGGATGAAAATGTTCCTCTAGGTGAGGAGTTTCAAGGTACCGATGAATATTTCCAAGGCACCAATGAATATGAAGGAGAATTTTCCTCAATTGAAAATTTTAAAAGAAATGAAGATGATTATGACAATGGTGGACACATTTTCCCAAGTGGGGAATTTAAAGACAACAATGTTGGTGATGATGAATTTCCTCCAAGTGAGGATTTTGAAGGTATTGATGAAGATTTTCCTCCAAGTGAGGATTTCCAAGGCACGAATGAGGATGATGAATAATTCCCCCCAAGTGGGTATTTTAAAAGTAATGATGATTATTATGGCAATGATGGATAGTATTTCTCGAATGAGGAATTTAAAAGAATCAATGTTGGTAATGATTATTTTCCTCCAAGTGAGGATTTTCAAGGTACCGATGAGGATAACGAAGATTTCCTCCAAGTGGGGATTTTCAAGCCAGTAATTAAGATGATGAAGAATATCTTTCAAGTGGTGATTTTCAAACTCTTTCTCGAGTGATAAATTAAAAGAAACAATGTTGATGTTGATTTTCCTCCAAGTGAGGATTTTCAAGATACTGATGAATATTTTCAAGGCACTAAGTAGGATGGTGAAAATTTTCACTCAAGTGGCAATTTTGAAAGCAATGAAGATGATTATGTCAATGGTGGACACACAATGTTTATGATGATTTTCCTCCAAATGCTTATGTTGATGATGATGTTCTCAATCATTCAACTACAACAAATCAAGGTGATTGACATTCTCTAGTTCAGTCTCCTGACAATGTTTTTCCTGATACTCTTTGTGGTGATAAGGAAAATCCTTCCAATGAGGATGATGAAATAGTGGAGACATTGAAAAGAAACATTGTATTAGGACCATGTGAGAACTTTTATATGAATCCAACATTCTAGTTATATAAGGCCTAAGAAATAATTTCTCACTAAATCAATTTCCATAAGTGAATTGATTTCAAGTGAATGTTGTCAAAAGAATTGTTTGAAAAGCATGGACTACATGTATGCCTTGAATAAAAGGAAGAAATATTTTTCAATGAATAAGAGCATGAAAAATTCATATTTGATGGGATGCCTGATATCAACCAATATAGGATATGATTATCGCATTGGGAATATTTTACATTGCAGAAAGGATTTCAAAAAAAATCACTCAATTGGTAATCTTCGTCTATCAAGAATCCAGACAAAGTTGGAAAATGATCCTTCATTTTATTCAAATGTATATCATGGATGGGAAAGTGGGCCATTGAAAAACACTACATTGTCATGGAAGTTGTTATGAGGAAAGTCACTCTATGGCATGTGGTACACCACAACAGACGGAAATTACTGCAGAAATAAACTCTAATATCAAGTATGTTATATAAACAAACATGATATCAAGACAACATAAAGAGCCTACCTCGTCTGAGCGTTCGATGAAGTCCACCTTTGAGCACTTAACGCAAAGCTATATACCTGCAACTTCTTCTCAACAACCAATATACGCAAGCATATGGTGATAATATATAAAGTTAGCAGATATAATAGCATAATCCATCAATATTCATAAAAAATATGCCCATGGAATAACAATTCAAATATTTGCAAGACATTAATTGGAAGAGAAAAGATAATTTCTATTAAAATATGATCAACAGAAGTGTATGAGTGAAAAACTTATGTGTCGACATGTCTCAGAACCGAGAAACTAAGTCCCTTCCAGTTGGGCCTCCACCACTTCAATCCTCCACCAAAGGAAAGCTCGTATAAGAGAGACAATAAAGTTATCCATCAAAGAGGGAAGAGATTGGGGGATGAACAATGTGTTTAGACTTTAAAGGACAAAGGGATGAAAACTTAATATGAAGTGAATAATTTATCCAGAGTAATTTTTCTCTGAAAATTTGAATTGTTCTTCTTCTTGACGAAATGGATATGGCCCATTCATAGCCTTCAAATGGAACTGAAGGGTCGATTCAGACCATTTCCAGTATATGGAAGGTCAAGGATCATGGATCGCGTGATGTCACATGGAAACCCGACACCATTTTTTAATTTTGGGCACAAAAATTGATGTACGTAGGTTGTAATGGTGCAACCTACGTATGCACATGTTGTATAGCTATTAGGGAACGTATATGTGGAAAAATATTATTTTTATCTCTATGAACTGCAAAAAGGGACTTCAAGTCTGCATAGGGAAATGGAAAGGGACTTATGAAAAAGTTGCATGGGGTGAGGAAAATATTTCTATAACAGATGCCCCCTAATGTGTGAGGTCAGAGGAGTATCTGCGATGGCCGAAATACATTATAATTACCAGAAGTGGAGTAATGGAGACCCAGCTGGGTGAACTAGTTACTCATAAGAATATTACAATCTATAATAACTTTGTACACATAACTGCCAATTTGAATTACACTACAGATCCATGTGGAAATATGCCAAACAATTGTTCATGGCAATGAATAGGAAATACAAACTAGATACATGCCATAGGCTATCATAGTCATGAACAAGGCATAGTGAAAACTGGTCTCAAAATCAATATGAAGATATCTGTATACAATGGACTACAATTTGATCTCCCATGATCACTGAAGTCATATAGTTACTGGTCCAATGAATGATAGCAACAACTCAAAAAAATTGTGACTATAAATGATGTCTTCAATTATTATACACGAACTACTAAAGGTGAAAGTCTATATCATGTGAATAAGGGAGTTGAGGTCGAACATAATGAGACTCCATCCGATTACCATTCATTAAGGTATACCATTAAAAAACATGAGACAAACCACCGATAATGAAAGTAGGTATCAAGGCACCGAGTACATTCTTACAAGTTTGAATAAAGGTGTGTAGGTCGAACACTTGAAGAATCCATCGATCACGAGACATTGATGTATTCCCAAATGTCAATGGTGATAGAACCTGCCATTGATAACTTCAAGCCTCTAGGTATTCATAGGACTCTAGGCCTCATTTCCAGAATAGATGAGTTGAATTTGATGGAAGGAGACCCACTGAAAGGAG
>JASDQU010372643.1:93975-115412 GCA_032191745.1 Picea mariana
TTCTAAGTTTTTTTGTGCAACAGAATGTGTATGTAAGGCTTTGTGCTCGATAAAGGAGTTGGCTTTGTGCCTTAACCTAATTTTGGGAAGGAGGATCTGGTTCCCAGTGCACAGATCTCCTATCCTCCATGAATCTTGGCTATGTGGCTTAGTGCACAGGAGCGGATGAATGTAAGAGATTGGAGAATAATAGAGAAGAATAAGAAGTAGGTGGATGTAGCCCCACACTGGGGTGAACCACATAAATATTGTTTCTGTTGTGTTTTTCATTGATGGATAGATCTGATACTTTTTAATGCTTTAATTGAGCTTATGGATGAATTCTATATCTAACTTTTGTTGTATGCTAAGTGGTTGAAGTACTCGATCTTTATTGTTACTGCGCTGATCTATATTAGGACTTTTTCTGCGATGTTAATAAAAGTTAATGAACTAATACATGTTATGTTCTAAGTACTTTGTGAAGTGTTATAATCACATATATGTGTCCCAGCTTGGTTGTAGACACCTGATTCTTGTAACCCCCCCTTCCTCTATCTCAGGTGAGACTTCGCGTACTTCGCAGGTGTTTTCGAAAGGGCCGGTAGTTAGGATTTTTTTGGTGCCTTGTTGAAGCGTTGAACCCTGGGTCTGCCCCTGTGCCAACACTTGGATTTTTGAATAAAACTTTTGAAAGTCTCAAGTAATCCATCTATATTATTCTTTGGAATATTTAATGAAACAAACAAACATATAGTTATATATCTATAACTATTATAATAAATCAACATACATTTTTTAATGAAACAAAAAATTATTTCAATACTACCAAAGAGCTTGAATATGGATAGTTGAGTTTAACATCATCCCAACTTTCTTCATTCAACATCTTGACCATTTCCTCTTGTATTCTCATATACACCTTGTATCTAAATAAAACAAAAATAATGTTAAACTAATATGTTAAACTTAAAAAATTAATTTTCTTGTCCTAACATAAATAAAAATAACTCAACAAACTTACTTTTTAAATTCATCACGCATTTATTCCATTGACAATTCTCCCGACCTAACACGTGATAATATAGTTATGATAAGTTTATCATTCTTCACTCCTTTTATTGATCTCCAAGGTGTTATAGTCATATTATCTGGAAGATTTTTTATGTCAGGACCTATCTTACTTGTGCCACATATCAATGGCTTAGCCTTCTTAACTCTGTGATTTTTTATACTAATATTTTCACATAAGGTGAAGATCGCATCTATCAAATCTCATACATGTCCAGTTCTAAATCCCAATTGAAAAAATCTATTCACAAATCTAAATATATCACTTCCTTTGTGATTTTTTTCTTTTGTATTTTCATCATCAAGTGAGAATCCTATTTCCTTACAACATTTCTTCTGAAACTTAACATCAACATTTGATCTCTTCTCATGACATATTTTAGAAAATTCATTATAGATAAATCTCACCATTTGAATGAAATTCATAGACATTCTGTACTCATTTTGTTTGTTATGATCCCATGCCAATAACTTTTCTTCTGACTCTATTAAACTGACAAAAATTATGCATTCGACTGTCTCAAAAAGAGGATTATTGGGATATTCTTTCATCAATTCTCTTCTAGCCTCTGAAGAATAATTTCCTCGAATCACATAATATTTGTAGTCAAAACATTGTGATCTATCAAATTCTTCCCTCGTAGGAACTTCCATTGGGTCAACAAGAACTAGGTAGTCAACCACATGTGCATATGGATTGTACCTAATCAATTCTTTCAAATTGTGAATATACAAGTGATGTGGTTTTCTAATTTGATATTTTTCTTTCCCTTCTGTGGGTTTATAAAGTTGTTTCACATTCAACTGAAATGTGTGGCCATAATCAACTAAGTTTTCCTTTCTCATTCTATTTCGAATGGCATTTTCTTTTCTTTTTCATAATACCATCCTTTAGATCAACACCTTGTGTTATTATTTCTCTTCTACATTTAGGACTTTCGCTATAATACTCTAAGATAACAATGGATTCTTGAAAATTATCAACATTTGTTTTCTTCCTCATATGATTTAATTTTGTTTCATACAAATCAATGATTTCTTCATAATCAATAGGAATAGACTCATAATTAGCCATCATTGTTTTTCATTTATCTTGTTTATTCTTTTTGCGATAAGGAGTGATAACCTCATTGGTACCAATCTCAACAAAATAATCATTTAGAGTTTCCTCATTTTCAAATGTAACCCTTTTAGGATTTCTAGAATGAGGATTTTTCTTTCTTCTTTCATGTTCTTCTCTATCTACTCTTGTAGGTTCAACCTCCCTTACTTTTTGTTTCTTTTTCCTTCCTTCTTGTGTATTTTCAATATGAAAATCATTGATGACATCCATGATATTATTCTCTGTAGAGTAAATCTCGACTAACATATGTGAAAGTCATTCAGAAAAATCCTGTAAAAATAAAATATAACATTTTCATGTTAAATAAAATTACAACATTACCATGATACTAAAAATAATAAACAACACAAAAATAGAAATAAAAAACTTACATTGTCTTTCTCAATGTCATCAATGATGGATGCACATAATTCTGAAAAATATCCATTCTTGTTATAATTTCTCAATTTGAAACAATATCTAAACTTGATATAAGTTATGTCTTGTTTGACAAGCGAATAAACAATATTTGTGGTTGGCACCAAACATATACCTCGTAACAATCCAAGTTCCTAATAATTCCCTTGCACATGTTCTAATTCAACACAATACAAATATATATAATCTCCATTGTTGCCTTGCTTGTCTTTAACAAACCAAGAATATTCCAGTTTGTTTTTACCTTCCAAAGATTTCCACTCTCTAACATTCTTCATTTCCCTTTATAGCTCAGGTGTTATGCTATCATTTTGTTTCCTAACATCCATGGAGGTTCTAGTTGCATTTTTGGATGCGATTATTGCAGGTCGTGATCCATATATATTCATAGATAATATATTTCCTTCCATTTTCCTATAAGATGAAAAAATAAAATAGGCCTTTTACATTATAATAACCTAAAAAAAAACATTGAATATAAGAACTAATTTAAAAAAAAAAAAAAAAAATTGACCCATGGAGTTATTAGGCTTATGCAGGGACCATGCCTTGGTCGTGGGGGGATGGGGCGATGTCGGGAATCACCCTAGACCCCATAGCCAAGCCCCTAGAACGCCCAAGGCTTGTCCATGGGGAATGGGGAGATTCCCAACATCGTCCTAGCTTGGTCACGGGGCTGGTCGGGCTAGGGCGATGCCCAACATTTCCCCAGACCCCACAACTAAGCCCCAAACATTGCCCAGTAACCACCATTGGCCAAAACTAAAAAAAATCAAGTAAAAAAGAATAGAAAAGCTAAATTTTTTTACAAAACTATACCTAAATTTGAATTTTTTTCAAAAACTCTTAAGGATTTTGTTAATTGTTTTGAAAAAAGTCTCAAATTTTTAAAAAAGTTGGGTTCGTTTTAGAAAAAATTAGAAAGCATCTAAACAAACTTAAGGTTTTTTAATTTTTGCATGAAAAATTATTATGTGACTCAAATATAATCTTATAATTGTTGTTCTGGTAAATGGTAAGAATTTAAAAAATAACTAACCCTCTGAAATGCTAGATAGATTCTCCTCGGATTTCTTCTCGGTGTTTCTCCCTTATAGCTTGTTCCAAATCCTTTAACAAATACTGTCCAAGATAATGTTGGGTATTTTTTATATTCTTTGCACAAGTAGTAGTGTCTGAGCGTATGCGTCGGGCGCGCAGGGGTTCGGGCATCGAGACCGCATTATATTTAGGTGGTTTTTCAACACATGGTTTCTTTGCCGATGGTTTTATATTTCCGGTTAAGGAATTAGGGTTTTGGACTAATCGAGGTCATTGGATTATGGTTTTGGATGTCACTGGCTCCTATATGTATTTTGAATTGTAAACATTGTAACATGATGAATAATATAGAATATGTTCGTTTTCCCGATTTGGGTTTCCAGGGGAAAAATCTCTGTGTAATGTTTGTATTTTCCATTGTATCTTTTTTGTTCCAGTAGATGTTGTACAAGGTTAGAATTTACAGATATCACACAATGTAAAAATATAAAACAAGATTGTGTATATATAACACAGATGATATAAATTATTGTTAGTATAACGAATGTGGGATAAATAAAAATTAGGTATATTGTGTACATATATATCTAAAATTATATGGATCATCAATATGTTTAATGAATGTGGGATAAATAAATAAACATGATAAATATTGTATTTAACATGTAAATAACGAAATAAAAGAGTAAAAATTGTTTTTAATTTTTAAAGGAAAATAAGCGAAAAATTGGGGGCAAATTTTGGAGGGAAATTTTTGAGGTGAAATTTTGGAGGGAATATTTTGGGGTGAAATTTTGGGGAATATTTTGGGGGGGGGAATTTGGGGAGAAAATTTTGGAGGGAAATTTTTTTGTGGAGGGGGATTTAGAGGGAAAAGATCATTATGCATGTTACAATAATGTCATAGGGAGGGTGATCATTTGTATCATTCTATGTTCTTAGAGATAAAGGATGGCTTCGTCAGATAAATAATATTTTATTTCTGAGACATCAATAAATTGTTCGCATACCTCTTCTGTTGGGACTAGGAAATGTGATAGGAATGTTTGTAATGCAAATGAGGCATCACATTTTTCAAATACTTAGAATTTTGATCATAGTGCAATCAATTTTATTCAACATGTTCCTCATGAAAGCCCTAAATCATAGGACTTTGAAGTCAGCGATGATGAAGAGGAGGGATATGATGGTGATAAATCTATTCAACACTTTAATAATAATGAAAATAATCAAAAAGTAGCTCAAAGTGGAGACTATGATCAACGTTTAAATGATTGGGATGAAAATGTTCCTCCAGGTGAGGAGTTTAAAGGTACCGATGAATATTTCCAAGGCACCAATGAATATGAAGCAGAATTTTCCTCAAGTGGAAATTTAAAAAAAAATGAAGATGATTATGACAATGGTGGACACATTTTCCCAAGTGGAGAATTTAAAGACAACAATGTTGGTGATGATGAATTTCCTCTAAGTGAGGATTTTGAAGGTATTGATGAAGATTTTCCTCCAAGTGAGGATTTCCAAGGCATGAATGAGGATGATGAATAATTCCCTCCAAGTGGGGATTTTAAAAGTAATGATGACTATTATGGCAATGATGGATAGTATTTCTTGAATGAGGAATTTAAAAGAATCAATGTTGGTGATGATTATTTTCCTTCAAGTGAGGATTGTCAAGGTACCGATGAGGATAATGAAGAGTTTCCTCCAAGTGGGGATTTTCAAGCCAGTAAAGAATATGATGAAGAATATCTCTCAAGTGGTGATTTTCAAACTCTTTCTCAAGTGATAAATTAAAAGGAAACAATGTTGATGTTGATTTTTCTCCAAGTGAGGATTTTCAAGATACTGATGAAGATTTTCAAGGCACTAAGTAGGATGGTGAAAATTTTCACTCAAGTGGCGATTTTGAAAGCAATGAAGATGATTATGTCAATGGTGGACACAATGTTGATGATGATTTTCCTCCAAATTATTATGTTGATGATGATGTTCTCAATCATTCAACTACAACAAATCAAGGTGATTGACATTCTCTTGTTCAATCTCTTGACAATGTTTTTCCTGATACTCTTTGTGGTGATAAGGAGAATCCTTCCAGTGAGGATGATGAAATAGTGGAGACATTGAAAAGAAACATTGTGTCTAGGACCATGTGAGAACTTTTATATGAATCCAAATCATTCTAGTTATATAAGGCCTAGGAAATAATTTCTCACTAAATCAATTTCCATAAGTGAATTGATTTCAAGTGAATGTTGTCAAAAGAATTGTTTGAAAAGCATGGACTACATGTATGCCTTGAATAAAAGGAAGAATTTGTTTTCAATGAATAAGAGCATGAAAAATTCATATTTGATGGGATGCCTGATATCAACCAATATAAGATATGATTATCACATTGGGAATATTTTACATTCCAGAAAGGATTTCAAAAAAATTCACTCAATTGGTAATCTTTGTCTATCAAGAATCCAGACAAAGTTGGAAAATGATCCTTCATTTTATTCAAATGTATATCATGAATGGGAGAGTGGGCCATTGAAAAACACTACATTGTCATGGAAGTTGTTATGAGGAAAGTCACTCTATGGCATGGGGTAAACCACAACAGACGGAAATGATTGCAGAAATAGACTCTAATATCAAGTATGTTAGATAAACAAACATGATATCAAGACAACATAAAGAGCCTACCTCGTCTGGACGTTCAATGAAGTCCACCTTTGAGCACTTAATGCAAAGCTATATACCTGCAACTTGTTCTCAACAACCAATATACACAAGCATATGGTGATAATATATAAAGTTAGCACATATATTAGCATAATCCATCAATATTCATAACAAATATGCCCATGGAATAACAATTCAAATATTTGCAAGACATTAATTGGAAGAGAAAAGATAATTTCTATTAAAATATGATCAACATAAGTGTATGAGTGAAAAACTTATGTGTCGACATGTCTCAGAACCGAGAAACTAAGTCCCTTCCAGTTGGGCCTCCACCACTTCAATCCTCCACAAAAGGAAAGCTCGTATAAGAGAGACAATGAAGTTCTCTATCAAAGAAGGAAGAGTGGAGGGTGAACATTGTGTTTAGACTTTAAAGGACAAAGGGATGAAAACTCAATATGAAGTGAATAATTTCTCTAGAGTAACTTTTCTCTGAAAAGTTGAATTGTTCTTCTTCTTGACGGCTTGGATATGGCCCATTCATAGCCTTCAAATGGAACTGAAGGGTCGATTCAGACCGTTTCCAGTATATGGAAGGTCAAGGATCATGGATCTCGTGATGTCACATGGAAACCCGACACCATTTTTTAATTTTGGGCACAAAAATCGATGTACGCAGGTTGTAATGGTGCAACCTAGGTATGCATATGTTGTATAGCTCTTAGGGCACATATATGTGGAAAAATATTATTTTTATCTCTAGGAACTGCAAAAAGGGACTTCAAGTCTGCTTAGGAAAATGGAAAGGGACTTATGATAAAGTTGCATGGGGTGAGGAAAATATTTCTATAACAAATTCCCCCTAATGTGTGAGGTCAGGAGTATCTGCGATGGCCGAAATATATTATAATTCCCATAAGTGGAGTAAGGGAGACCCAGTTGGACGAACTAGTTACTCATAAGAATATTACAATCCATAATAACTTTCTACACATGACTGCCAATTTGAATTACACTACAGATCCATGTGGAAATATGCCAAACAATTGTTCATGGTAATGAATAGGAAATACAAAGTAGATACATGCCATAGGATATCATAGTCACAAACAAGGCATAGTGAAAACCGGTCTCAAAATCAATATGAAGATATTTGTATACAATGGACTACAATTTGATCTCCCATGATCACTGAAGTCATATAGTTACTGGTCCAATGAATGATAGCAACAACTCAGGAAAGTTGTGACTATAAATGATGTCTTCAATTATTATACACGATCTGCCAAAGGTGCAAGTCTATATCATGTGAATAAGGGAATTGAGGTCGAACATAATGAGACTCCATCTAATTACCATTCATTAAGGTATACCATTAACAAACATGAGACAAACCACCAATAATGAAAGTAGGTATCAAGGCATCGAGTACATTCTTACAAGTGTGAATAAAGGTGTTGAGGTCGAACACTTGAAGAATCCATCGATCACGAGACATTGATGTATTCCCAAATGTTGATGGTGATAGAACCTGCCACTGATAACTTCAAGCCTCTAGGCATTCATAGGACTCTAGGCCTCATTTCCAGAATAGATGAGCTGAAGTTGATGGAAGGAGACCCACTGAAATGAGATAATTAAGGAATCTCTCATCATTCAAAACGAGGTACAAAGAAATATCTTGATGATTTGGAGGAACTTAGACAAATATGATATTCACAAACAAACAACCTTGTGCATCTCTCGCATGCACCAGATGCAAGTAATGCATGAAATAGACCCTCTGAATAACAACCAATATGGAAGACTTCTACCAAAGGAGAGGAAACCACCAATAAGGCTAATGGCATCCAAGGCACTGCATGAATCCCAATGTGTGAATAGATTTATTGTCATCGAACACAAGGGAAACTCCCTAGTCGATGACCAATGAGGAGATGTTGACTGTTGGGTTCAAGTTTACCTATCTATAATGAAAGTAGGACTAGTATCCATGGTAGGACTACAACTTCATGTAACTCGGAGACACAATGTGGGTATGGCCGAAATGCAAAGTCAAGAGTTCTTGAGAAATGGTCGACACGGGCTTATAAACATCCTTTGAACGAGATCATGAGACATATGGAGGACTCTGGTAGCATAGACTTGATAATGAAACTTTGTGATGCAGGAGGCACCAATCAAACTCTCCATAGGGACTGGAAGAGTAACCAATCAGAGGCATAAAATCTAAGTAATGAGCTCAACTTCCTAAGGTCATGCTAAACCAAAAATTTGGATGACAAATGGGCTCAAAATTTTGTGCTATGTTCAAAGGAGACAAGATTGTTGCCAACATGAGATAATACTATTTTCTCGCCCGTATTTTTTTGTTTTTTCATAGACAAATGAATACTATGATACAAGGGAAGAAACGAGTGTCGCGAGTAAGAAACTGGTTCCAACATTGGAACATACCTATTCTCAATGCAAGGAAGTGTATGTATGATGTGGACACTTGGGGGAATGTTTCCTCTTGGGGTACATGGTGTCAAGATGAAAAGGATATAAACAAGTCTCTGCTTGGTTCCAAGTGACTATAGTTTCATGTTTACCTTTTTCTTTCTCATACTGACGAATGACACTGAGTAGATCTTCTCATTTATTCCCACACTGAAAAGAGGTTTGTTCACTGACGGTTCAAGAAATGAGACTAGAAATGATACTAGCTTCATTGATTAATGCAAACTGCTAAGGTGATAGGCTTATAACGAGAAAATTGGAAACGACAATAGGATCAATACTGCAAGCAGGATAATGGAGTGAAATTACAACTTAACGCCAAGGAATGTCTGTTTTCGAAAATTTAGTCCCCTAGGCCCAAAAAAGTATAAAATAATACCCATGAGAACTTTTCTAGCCACTAGTGAACAGAGTATTCATTTTTCAAAATTAGTCTAATTGGTCCAAAAAATGGTTAAACTTACACCAAATAGACATCTTTTCAAATCCAATTAACGAGTGTGAAAGATACAAGTTCACTTGACAATCTTTTCTCTTTTTAATAGAGTCAAAAAAGAACTTAACCAAGACTCGGTGGAAGTCCCATAGGTATAGGCCAAAATTTTTATGAGTGAGAATATGAGGTTCAAACACAAAGTCATATTATAACTATAAGGGACTCTTGGTCTTATGGAAAAAATCTTTGCATGGGCACCGACTGGCACAAAGGTTCTAACTAGGGAACCCATGTTTGGTAAGCCTCTACCATTCACTAACGACACTTCTAGTAGTAGAAAGAAAGCTTTGTGTCACTAATAAATGGGTTCATACCTAAGGAATATGAATCACAGTTATAGGATAATGGAAGTGTGTGAAACAGAGTGACGACCTATCCTATATGTTGGTTAAAGAAAATACCTGCCAAAGTTACAAACGAGTGACATGGCGCTGGAAACCACAAGAATCCCTGGATAAAACCACCAAAACCAACTCAATCCACTGCAATATTAGTCCACTATGACAAAATATTATCAAAAACTATGTAAAGTGGGTAAACTTTTTCTATAAATAGTAAAAATAACCAATTTTACCATACCATTTCACATTTTAAACCAAATAGTGCATTTTGGACCAATTTTTCCATGACCTTCAAGTGTCAATTGTGGGAGACACAAGCGACGGAATTGACAACCGTATGGACTAAGTAAGTACTCTTTCCCTCCTCATTTCTAGTGGATTACAATTTTAAATTAGGTCTCATTTTTTGAGTTTTTTAAGGCAAAAATTAGGAATTAGGGTGTATGAGGTTTGTAGTTCATTGGGTAACATATATCCAGCCCTATACATGATTGTTATAAAAAAATACCATGTATATTCATCCCTATACATGACCGTGTATAAATTATCTCACATACAAGTCCGTAACTTGGTTTTTTAAAGAAATTTGACTCCAAAAATGGATTTTTCTTCTAGGATGGTACTTGAATGGAGAGAAAGAGAGCACGAGGAAGTTGATGCTACAGTGGAAAGAGATCCAGGGGACCAATTAGCATTAAAAATATGTTGGCTTTACAATTTTTGGGCTCTCAAAGGGATGAGGGATCAAGTCAAGCTACTCCAAATCATGGTCAACTTTTTGGATCCGGATACAGAGGCCTTCAACCTCAATGAGAAACCATTAAGAATTGAAGACGAGGATATATACTTTCTTATAGGATTGTCACATTGGGGTGAGGTGGTGAACCTCAAATCTCGGGGAGATGGGAGTGTCATGAACATAGAGTACTACATTTCCACTCATTGATGTTGAGGAAAAGATATGAAATGATCTTACTCAAGCATTTTCAGATCTCGCTTGGCTAAGAAAATATAGACGAAAATATCACCCTATGTTTGTAGCCTCAAAATTTGTTTCCTAATCCATAAGAATTAGTTACAAGGGCTTAGGCTGATTTTTTTATAAATAAAAGATTTCTCAAAAATTCAACATTTTATATAATTTTCTAAATATAACAGATGCAAAAGTAAATGTGGAGACAAAAGAAAAAATACCAAGTCAATAATTAACACACATGAGACATAATAGAAATCACTTATTTCATTCCAATAAATCAAAAGAATCATTCTCTTTACAAAAATCCCTGAGGAAGATTGGACCAAAGTCAAACTTATATGTCCCCGATGAAAACCATACAAAAGGACTTATGAAAGAAAGTAAAAAAATGAACTTTAAAAGTTGGATCAGCTTGCCATAGATTGTTTCCCACTCAAATCTGCACAATATCCTTTATCAGTCATGAAATTTAATCCATAAACATACAAGTCTACATAGACTATCAAATATAGATCAACACCTCTGAAACACAAGTGTCTGAATGATGTAATTCAGCCTTGAATCTTGTTGTCTACAATAGGACCCTGTTGTCATAAAAGAGAATTAGGCTTTCAATGAATTAAAGAATGAATGAAAACTGAACTATCTCAATAAAACACAAGAGCAGACGTTACTGTGCTTTCTCCTTCTATTCTCCTCTTGCTCATCCTTATCTTTTTTCCTTTAAGCAATCAAAATTAGTTGAAGTAGTTAAACTGCCTCTTTTATTTAACTTAACTAAAACTCAAATAACTTTTAGTTTAGGGGAAGAATTAATATAATAACAATAAGGGTCTTTAATAAATAATAACTAGTAGGTGAGACCCCTTGTTACTCCCTTTAGTTTCTTAACAAAAATAAACACATCTAGTCAATCAATCAAACACATCCCTCCTTGTGGCTCCCATCATCATTCTCATAATTTGAAAATTAATATCAATGATATTTTAAACCATATCCAAAAAATATAATATCCAAAACAAGTGTGTTGTCCAAAAACTTCCGCAGTCAACTGTTGTCAACAATCAATAAATAAATACACTCAAAAACCATATTTGCCACTTTGGGAGGCAATTTTCCCTTTGTTTCTATTGTCTCCCTTTGATTTCTCTGAATTAACATTAGGCTGTGTGGAGCCTTTAGGCCTCATCTCACTAATAACATGAGAGCAATCATCTCTCAAGTGCATGCGGGATGAAACAGATTTGGCAGAATCACTTTAGGTAGAGGAGGGGGAAACAACAACTTTTCCTTTATCATTTGCATGGTGGGCTTCGGTTTTTATCCTCTTTCTTACGTGGGAAGACTGTATAGGTGAGTTTGCAGGGGCAACTTGGACAATTGGGTTAACCGTTGGAGGGGGAGCAAGTAGAGACAAATTGGGCCAGCCACGATGTTGGGACACTGTTGGATGAACAATCTCTTTCCATCTGTCATTTTCAGGGACTTCAGGTTGTAATGAGACATGAGGGGGAACTGGGATGCCAGGTACATGTTGGGGTTGGAAGGGAGTCATTTCTGGCCTAGGTTGGACTACCCCTTGTCCAATCGAGTTGAAAAATCCATCTTGGAAGAGTTGGTTCAACTCTTTTGGATCTGCATCAAAATGTATCGAACACCTTGGCCTTCTAGGGCCCCTGTTCCAATTTCCTCTTCACCTTTTATTCCGACCATGGCTTCCTCTGCTGAAGAACAACATTCTTGTATGCAATGTTTATTAGAAACTATCTTCTTAAAAAAACCATACATGACATCTCTTTAAATATGAAACAAAGTTTGGTTCAACAACACATTAGACTCATGCAATCCAATCCATAAAAATCATTTAATACTTGTCAATGAGCAGGGCATGAATAAGGGATTTTGGATATATGAGGGGTTGTATTGAGTGAAAATTGATAAAATGAAAGGGAGTAGATCATGATTACTGTTCAACAAATCATCAAACAATCAACTATGTTGTAATAACAAAACATATCAACTATAACTCATCTCTATGTCATCCTTCAATTGCTATAATACAAAGTTTTCATTTAATTATAATTTAATTTTAAGAACAGGGCATGCAAAGTGAATCTAGGAATGTGAGGGGATTCGTAATTTGCGAAAAAGTGAGAGAATGATGGGGAAGTTAATGGATATTGTTCATAAAACAAATTAAGTAATCAATAATCATAACTATGTACTAAAATCAATCCGGAAAATATCAACGCCATACCAACAATTATTGTGTATCAAACTGTTCATTGTTACAACAATTAAATTTCCCAAAATTTCTCAATTCATAACAATCTATGTAATCGTACTCATAATTGAAGCAACTTTCCATTTCAGCAGTCCTGTTAAGAAAACACATGTCTTTTATTTCTTTTCCTTGAAAAAAAAACAAAAAAAAACAGCAATATGTTCGACCTCTATCCCATAAAATGCATCACTATAATAAAAAACATCCAATATCTTCCAATTTACAATCGTCGCCCAATTTAAAATATGCACAGGTCCCTTTTTTAAATACGAACAGACTTCCAAAGAATGCTCAATTACACACAGTCTTCATCATATCAACCAAGAAGATTTTGCAACGAAAACATAGTCAACATAAAACCCAAGCCTCATCATTATCGATATAACCATTTATAATCTACACGATGATTCAATAATATATGCACAGTGAACACAAATAATTACACACAATCACCATTTTCACAAATATCTATAACCTTGATCGGGCCTAGCGAAACCACAGGTGTTTCCAATTTGCAATTAAGACCATGGTGTAAGAACATAGTGAGTGGAATCATAACTAAAATAAGACAATGCTCAATTGTATATAATTGTTCATTCCCAATTGTAACCCTTCAACCAATTTAATCATAGAAAGACGAGATAGTGACTCGATGAAAAATTCCATAACCACGCCATTGATAAACCAATATTTGACAACTAAGAAGATGCCCGAAGGGACAAAGAATGGTTGGAGATTAAAGTCGGGCTCTATCGAAAACAAATACAATGAGAAAATCAAGAGTGTGCTCATCTAACAATAGCATAAAGAATTGGAGGTCTTCAGAGACATATCAACCATAGGTAAAATACCTTTCGATACAGATATAGTAGTAAGCCACAGGGTCTCCTTATTACTCCCAACCTGGGCAATAGAACCAATAGTTAGCTATCGAGGAAGCAACAACGGGTAGGGTAGAAAGATCCAGTGCACATAGTGCATTTTACGCTTGCATAGGAGAGGCGAAGTTAACTAATTGTGACATTTATTCAAAGAACACACAGAGATATAACACCCTTTTCCATTTCCTTAAGCACTGAACCATTTGACAACAATACCAGTGAGGACGCATAACACCGAGGTATAACTTAAAATACCCCACAACCATACAATATTTATTAACGTTATGGCCACCCTAAGACTGGACCTTGAGGTTCTTTGGTGAAAGGACAATGAGAATGAGCCCACGACCATGACTCTGGGTTAAAGAAATTTCACAGCAATCGAATGGCAATTTGAATGCGACTGGATAGGGCTACACTCATAACTGTGAGGGAACAACTGAAAATAATACATAGAACGAAACCCTCCACCATTAATACAGATAGATATATACCCATTCACTTATTATCCACAGAGACCACCACGATTTTAAACCGACAGAGAAACCAGTTAATGCACAACAAAAACCCAATTTGTTTGCTTGCAATCCGAACCAATTACACATTCATCTCAAAGATAAATAACATGCATTTACATAGTGGAAATTCTTAGGAACACACAAACCTAAGAATTACTGAACCATTATTTGTTCATACATAAAGCATAATTCATGAATGGAGTGAAAAAGAACCATACCTGTAACAAAGAGCTTAAAGGGTGAGTTGGTTGAGCCTTCTTCTTCCCAAGAGCTTGAAATGCAGAGCTTAACCACCAACAGACCAAAAATGAAACAAGGAACAATACTAGGGTGACGGTCGATGGTGGGAGTATAGAGTGACATGCATTTACTGCATGTAACTTCCATATCCTATCATATTCAATTCAAAGTACAAGACAACCAAACATTCACCACTTCATTAAACTATGTATTTAATGCCCAAACAATTGAAAACTATGGCGATATCCCTTTCCCAATGCGCCACCCAAACATTCACACGTTAACCTTTGCCAAGTTCTATGCCATATCATATATATTGCAATATTTTATGTGCCCAAATCAATCTAATGAAAATTGCATAGCCACTAACCAACCATATAATAGTTAGGACTAACACTAACATCACTTACTTTTCCATTTGCATATAACCCTTTAACATAGCTACAACATATATCCTTTCCCTTTTGGATTTTTTCATAGGTTTTCCTTCTTCCTTTTGGTTATGTTATCACTAACATATCTCTTGGATATATGTGGCTAGGTAATCAATAACGATAAGTTGTGACATGGTTAAATCATAGCAACTGTCAATACATGCCCATCATAACAAAAAAAATAATGCCTTGAATTGCAAAAGCATCCCATAAAATGTATCATCCACCTGTTATTATGTCAAAATGAACCCAAGACTGCATTGTCAACCATGAAGGACTATGAAAGCAACATCAAAACAGTAATATAAAAATGTGTGATATGTCTATCTTTAAGCCTCCAGTCTACAAGGGGGTCCCACCTACTAGTATTATATTATCAATGTAGTTTAAATAATAGGGCTTTAGCAATACTTTGCGGGCGGAATTCATCGTTGTGATTTTAATTGTCAACAAATAGGTGACTCCACAGGGAAATTTGTTTCCAATGGATTAAGAACTCAGAGTGTCTGGTTTCACAGACCAAGTAACATCATATCAAGAAGATATAAATCAGAATGATTAGGAAACAGGGGGAAGTGAGCGGATTTAATGGAAAAATGACTAGGAATTTGGGAATAACTAATGGAAAGTGTTAAGTATGAGGGGATTTATCCCTATAAGCATAATCATTAAACTAAAATTTTCTCTTGACTTCAAGGAGAAATATTTTCCGAACTTTCTCTTTTGAATCTCAAAATGGATGAAGAAACAAAATGAAGAAGCGAGATGTAACCAACTATCTCATAAAACAACAGTGAAAGCAGATAACAAATTCAATGATGCCTTCAGGGGGAACATCATAACAACCATGTAATATTGATTGTTATAACAATACTTTGCAGAAGTTTCGCTATGGAAAAACCGATCCAACGTTTTATTTTTGACAAAAATTGAGATAAAAAAGAAACAAAAGCGTCATAACATAAATGAAACAGCAAAATTGAAAACATAAATGAAAATAGAAGAAATGAAAACTACTAAAATCATAAGAAAATTGAAATGACATAAATGAAAATAGCATAAATGAAAACTACTAAAATACAGAACAATCCAAACAACATTAAACTCTTCAAGTTGGTTCCACGGAATGTTTTAAGTGAGAACTGTTAGTGTTGTAGGAAAACAATCGCTCTTGTAAATCGTTTAGAATGTAAGAATTTTCACCCAAGACAAAAGCGATCTTGAAAGGACCCAGCCATAATTTTTAAAACTTTGAATGTCTTCCCCTATCAGCATTAGTTGAAACCCACAACAGTACCTTCTCATTGACTTTAAATTTTACAACTTTGACACTCTTGTTGAAATATTTTTTACAGTCTATTGTCTTCTCTTTATATTACCCAAGGAAAAAGTCCTTTGCTCCTCTAAAGCCATGAGTTCATTCATCCTTTGTGAAACATTAGAAGAATTTAATTCTTCGACCTGTAGCATTAACCTTAAGGAATAAAGTTCTAGCTTAGTAGGAAGAATGGCTTATTGACCATAAACAAGATGGAAAGGATTGCAACCAGTCTTCACCTTGGTGGTAGTTCAATCTTCCCAAAGGGCGTAAGTGAGGAGAGTGTGCCATTGACGAGGCTTATCTTCGATGAGCCTTTTGATAATTCTCACCAGATTCTTGTTGGTAGACTCAGCCTGCCCATTTCCTTGGGGGTAATAAGAGGATGAGGTAAAGTTTTTAACCCCCAACTTAGCTAAAAATTGGGTCAACTTAGCAGAAATAAAAGCGGGACCATTTTCTGTAATAATTTCTAAAGGAAATCAAAATCTGGAAAAAATATTATTTTCAAGAAAAGAAATCACCTGATCATCTGTCGAATGCTTAAGCGGGACAACTTCAACTCATTTTTTGAAATAGTATGTGGTTGTTAAGATAAATACTTGTCCTGTTGAAGATGGAGGATTAATAGGACCAATAAATTCCAATCCCCACTTTGAAAATGGAAAGTCCAGGAGGACAGGTTGTAATAGCATGGATGAAAGGCGTTCTTTCCCAGCAAGTTGCTGGCACTTGTCACAAGATCTTGAAAAAACATAATAATCACATAAGATTGAAGACAAATAGTATCATTTTTTGATAATCTTAAAAGAATTGGTTTTAGAAGAAAAATGACCTCCTACGTGAATAACATAATTTGAAGAACCATGAGTTTCTTGTAACAGTTTATGTGCTTCCTCATTGTTTACACAACGAAGCAACATACCATCAGCAAACCTTCTAAAAAAGAAGTCTCCTATAATTACCTATCTAGCAGATTCGCGATAGAGCCTTATTCTTTGATGAGTGTCTAAGTTATTTGGACATCTTTGATTTTGTGAATAGTAAACCAAATTTTTATACCAATGATGTTCAGACACTGTAAGGATTTGATTATCAATGTAGAATAGTGTTGATATACAATTTATCATGTTCATCAACTTCTTCACTAGTTTCATCATGTTGAGCTAAGTGAAGGGATAAGTCACGTCCCTTGATGGTGTTAGAATTCACGATAGTTAAATCATGCTCCTAGATCTTGGCAAGCGAATATGCAGTCTTCCCTGAAAGATAAGTTGTGAGAGAAAAACATTTACAGCGGGTAAAGAGACTTCTACCAACATATGCTTACCTAAGATGAAGTGGAGAATTTTTTCAATAAATTTAACAAGAGCGAAAGCATGTTTTTCAATAAAAGAATATTTAAACTCATCATCAGACAAGCTTTGACTCATGTAAGCCACTGGTTTTTCGTTACCTTGGTCATCACCGTACATGAGGATAGAAGAAACAACTTCCTCTGTGGCCTTATTATATATCATAAATTCCTTCTCAAAATTTGGCTTCGCCAGAACCGATGTGGAACTGATTTCTTTCTTGATCCCTATAAAATCATTTTCAACATCATCTGTCCAAGAAAAAGAATGAGCTTGCTTAAGAAGATTATGAATTGGTTTCACCATTTCAGAAAAATCATGAACAAACCTACGAACAAAGTTAATAACCCCCATAAAATGTTGGACCTCCTTCTTGGAAGTGGGAGTAGGTAGATTTAGGAGAGCAACAATCCTTTCAGGATCAATGCTTATTCCTGAATCAGAGACAATGTGTCTGAGGAGCTTTCCCTTGGTAATGTTGAAAATAGACTTAGAAGGATTTAAAGAAATGCCAAATTTCCTGCATCGCATGAGAACTCTTTTAAGATTACCAAAATGAACTGATCGGTTTTTAGAGTACACAGTTAAGTCATCAAGATAGATATGAATAATCTTGTCTATCAAATCGTCAAAAGATATTTTCATAGCTCTTTGGAAAGTGGCACCTGCATTGGATAAGAAAAAAGGCATACGTTCAGAAGCAAAAGTGCTCCAATGAGTAATAAAAATGGTTTTATATTTATCTTCCCTTTTTACATTGATTTTTTTGTAACCATAGAAACTGTCAAGTAAGGGTATCATTTGTGACCCTGCAACTTGCTAAAAAATCATTTCCATATTAGGGAGAGGAAAGTGATCTTTTATACTAGCCTAGTTCAATGCGTGAAAATATACGCATAAACTGATTTGACCAGTTGTTTTCCGAACGAGAACCAAATTAGAAACCCATTTTGAATACTTAACTGGAGAGATAATCCCAGCCTTCAAGAGTTTTTCCAACTCCTTTCGAATAGTTTCTTCTAGCATAGCGTTAATGGGTGTTTGTTTTTGCCTAACTAGCTTTATGCCTTCCTTGATAGGAATGGCATGTTTTATAGGAGAAAGATCAAAACCACGAAGATCCTCATAAGACAAAGAAAAAACATCTTGAAATTCACCAAGCAATCTAGCGAACTTCAATTTTTCTTCATCAGAATATTGAGCATCTATTTTAACATTCTTTGGAGACTTGGGTGTCCCAATGTTCAAGGAAATGGTTTCACCCACTTTCCTTTTCGACTACTCTTCTTTATGTTTTTCTTTGTTACCTACATCACGCGATGAAAATGAACTTTCTAGAGGATTCAAACCCTTAGGAATATTGTTATATTCTATTGATATAATTTCCTTAGGCTTATAAGGTTCATTTTGAATGAAAGCACAGATGCTCTCATCACTAGGGAAGACCTTCCATGATTCTATATTGTCAGGGATATGTGGACAATACAGATATTGAAAATTACAATCAGGTCTTTGTGGCATAAGTTGTTGATTAGGAGAGGCTACAAAAATAGCTAACCGATCAACCATTGAGTTTAATTCCCTTTTAACATGAGTGATGTTGAAATATAGTAGGTTCGAGATAAGTGCCCAAACAGTTTGGGTGTATAATTTCATTAACTTGTTTCTAGGAGAGTATATCTTACGTACAAGGTTCACAATAATCTCGGAATCCCCAAAAATTGTAAGGTGACCACAACCCAGGTTATAAGCATTTTCAATGCCTAACAATAATTCTTCGAATTGAGTGACATTGTTTATGCAAGCAAACTCTAACCTATAGGAAAAGATATGAATTTTTCCCACAAGGGAGTACAAGATAATACCAGCTTTGTTTCCTTCATTGGAGCATGAACCATCAGAGTGAATATGCCACATCTCGTCGTCTAAGTCAATTTTTTCCAAGGTAGTGTTGTCCTCATCGGAAAAAATGGAATACACTCCTAAGTCCTCCTAGATATAATTCACATTAGGTTATGGGACACTTTCTATATAAGGTGAAATTCTTCCCTCTTTGAGGACTATGATTTTTTTACCATTCCCAGGAACAAATACGTGTGTCCCGTCGAGTGAGAGGTATCTGTTGATTAAGGTTCGTTGTCATTGATGTCAGCCCTTGAAGAAAGCCCCGTAGAACAAAGGTCGGGTAATGGACCCAAGATTGTTTGATGTAAATATGAATCATTATTTTCTTGTCATGGTTGATAATAACTAGAAATGGATGAACTCCAAAGTGGTCCCCTTATGGTGAAAGCCCTCACGGGAAGACATTTTGCGGATTGAGTTATCCTAGAAATATGGTTAGAGAACCCATGATTATTTGTGGAATAATGAGATTAAGGTCAATGAATTTGTCATTGAAACTATCCTATATGGATAATTCTTGCCATGCCATTTCCAGTGGTATGTGGAATGTCACATAACTCCTCATGGTTAGAGAGTTATGGCCATGAGAAGTTGGAGAACCCAGGTTTGGGTAATGGACCCAAGTTTGTTTGATGGATAATGGTATGATTTATGATATATTTGAAGGAAAGAATATTCTAGATAGATATTGCATGTCATGCCATTTCTGGTGGTATGTGGAACGTCACATAACTCCTCACGGTTTGAGAGTTATGGCTTTACGAAGTTGGAGGATCCTCATATGTTGGCATGAAGCCCCAAAAGGTCAAAGTAGTCAAAGTGGTTTAAGAGATTTTAGAAGGTAATAATAAATTGAAGTCATGAGTGTAATATAATTCAAAGTGAATACAAAATAAATTTAATGGAGAAATTAGAAGTGGGATAACCCTAAAATAAGAAAAGTGGGCAAAGTGACCTAGAAGATGTTTTTAAGGAAGCTACTTGGAGAGTATAAATAAGAGGCAAGGCTCTCTCATTTTAGATCACACTTGAGAATATTGAATATCTATAGGTTTCTGAGGTAACCAATGGATATCTAAGCCGAATTTCTGAGGGAAGGTAAATAAAAGAAGGTTGGAATTCAAGGAAGGATAAATTCTTTTAATGATGCTTTCTAAGGTATGTTATTTACAGGTCATATCACCATTTTCGCAATAACATTGTTTCTAGAATGATTCATACCGTGAAATTTATATGCCATTGAGGAAACATCTCCATGTATCTATGGTAAAAAATTCATCTTGTGGGTCATTGTATTTTTGTAGTTAAACTCCGTGGAAAATAGGGTTTGTGGCTAGTCCTGAAACTAGTCAAAAACAGGTGTTTCAGGTAAATATGTCATAACTTCTTCATAATAGATCCAAATTCAGTAATACCAAGTGTGTTGGTTAGAGTATAGTATTTAGTATGATCTATAATAGTTTCATATCAATTCAACAAATATTATGTGTGGGGAACGCTCTACAAGGTCGCTTTCAAGAATAAAACAGAATTCAACAAGGTATGTCATTTTTGCTATAACTAAGTTTCTGAGAGGTTCCAAGTAGTGATATCTGGAGGAATTTTATAAAACACAATGAAGAAAATTGTGTATCATTTTTAGATATTTATTCATTACAGTTACAAAGTTATGATTATTTCAAGTTAGGGTTGTTGACTAATCCAAAACTAGTCATGTGAGACTAAAGAAAATTTTGATGTAAATGCTAGTCTCTTGTTGTTTAAAGCTAAGAAAGGTTTGCAGGTATGCGATAATATACACCAGGTCTATTACATAGTTATAAATCATATATGGATGATGAAATTGACGAGGGATTTTGGTTGAGGTACAAGTTGGG
>JASDQU010372643.1:145016-158072 GCA_032191745.1 Picea mariana
CATTTATAAGATACAAAGACTTTGTGTTTCTTACATGGGACAACATTGTATACACTAATCCATGTCTTCGCACCCCAAGAGGATCAAATGAAACACTGTACAGGGTTAGACCCTATGATATGTGTATTGTACGTGCACATGCAAGTTGAATTGGAAATTGTTTACAGATTTTCAAATGACCTGTCTTTGCTCTTGTGGATATTGGTTTTTCTATGTGCAATATGGTTATCCACTCAGGTGAACAACTTATGTTATATAAAGAAGCTAACATGGTAGCTTGGCGATGTCCAATATGCAAATAATAAAACATTATCCATAAAACATCAGCCTTATATTTTTTGGTGTATGCTTTGATTATTCCATCTGCACCATTCACTAAACCATCTTGTGAATCATAGTTACATGCATATATTTCAACAAGCATGTTTAATTTTAGGACAAGTTGCAAAGACAAAGTTGTTGTATTTCATGGTATCACACACCAACATGGTTGTCTTCCTCTTCATCAATTGCATTGATTAAAAGTTTATTTCCAAGCATAAGTGATAGCATAGGTTTGTTACACAATGCAACATCTTTGCTATTGTAAAAAAAGTAAGGGAATGTTGGGTCATTTGGAGCAGGCCAGATGTAATTCGTATTGATATATTTTAGATTGTTTCTTGTTTGGCTATTTGCATGCATCTTATTTAGAACTACAGTAAACTTTTCATTTCTTTGTCACATTTTAATATGCAATTCATAGCCCTTTACGCTATCTCTCCAAAAGTTATATGCTATTCTTTTCATGTTCATGGCAGGGTGCTCAAATATCAAGGAATCATGTATGGGTTGCGCTTGATAAAGATCACCACAAAATACCATATCTATGTTTCCAAAGTAATTTGTTTGTACATGTTTTATGCTTCTTAGTTGATTATCCATGGAGAATAGGAATTGACTTATGACCAGAGAAGCTTCGTTAATGACGACAAGTTGTAGTTCCTCATAAAGCTTTGATAATGTGTCTAACATTTCTTTGCTAAGTGGAAGGAACTAAGACTTGTTGAAAGGAATTAGAAATGCATAATGGATTGTTGTTCCACCCGCATTGTAAGCAACTTTACCTATGTATATCAGTATCAATCCCTTTGGTTTCAAAGGATCAATTGTGTTATATGCATCATGTATTTGTATAAGCATTTGGAATATCATTTTTGTTGTGAAGGTTTTCTTTATTCTTTCTCCACCCATAAGAAACAAGTACAATGGCATGTGCATGTCTCTTAATTTCTTTAGGGCAATGTATTTCACAATTGCTTGTTTTTCTCTATTCAACATTCTTCTAAGTTTATAATATTCTCTATGCTCAAGAAAAAATGGATGCCCTGCGACTTGGAATCCAAGATTATTTGATCTTTTGTTATTTTGTCCTCCAACACATTACAAATCTACTTGCAAAACATACTTTTCACAGTGAATTGTGCTTGTTCCTCATTCAGTCAATGTACCATCAATGTCGAGAAGGTAATTGTCTAGTTGTTGAATGACACTTTCCATATCACCCCATGTTGGATTGATATTGTATGTAAAGTTAGCTTCATTAGCTTGTATTGTACTTTAGTGAAAGCAATACGTAGCTTGCCATGTAGGCCAATCGTGCTTTAATGTATGTTCACTTTTTTCGAATGAGGCATATAGCAATAGTTTCTCTCTGCAAAAAATTTCATAGTCAATCTATTTGTTGTATTTGACGAATCATATTACATTTGGTTTTTTCTTTTCAATACGTGTGTACCATTATTTAGGTACTTGGAGACAAACTTAACAAGACATATATTCTTAATAGCATGTGGTCGTTCAATGTAGTAATCAATAATAGACTGGC
The DNA here is from genome assembly GCA_032191745.1 of Picea mariana. NCBI lineage: Eukaryota > Viridiplantae > Streptophyta > Pinopsida > Pinales > Pinaceae > Picea > Picea mariana. Next base: position 146,884 of record JASDQU010372643.1, read on the forward strand.
ACATGGCATATTATGAGTCGTCATGTCCTTGTTTTAATAAAAAGGCTAGTTTAAGGACAAATGTGTGTTGATCTATTGGAGATGTGTTTATAAAGATACACCCTCTTGAATTGTTATTCAGTGGCAGAGAAAGCACTATATGAACTGCTTGTTGGGCGGACATTTGTTGAAGATTGAACAATGTATTTCCAAGTGTACATATCATTTGCATAGCATCAAATTTACTTTTTTCATGCTCTTCTAAATGCATTGGTCATAGATTTGTCAACTTAAGTCGTATATGAACTGTAATATGATGTTTTTGCATATGCATTCAATACAAATTGTGCATTTGTGTTTTCATTCCAGAAATTTGGCACGCCCTTTGCAAAGTTGTTGTTCCAAATATGTGAAGTTTTTCATTTTAAGAAAATTGTCGGTTGTTCCAGTGTACATTGTATTAGGCCCAGGTACTCATCCTCTGCTAGTCCCATTTGCATCAAGAAGTCTTCAAATCTAATTAAAATGTCATAGTTTTTTTGGTCTAGTGATGCAAACAAGCACTTTGAGTTTTTGTCAAGAGATTTCTCTACTAAATTAACCGGTACAAGAATCATTGTCATTCTCATTGGTGGCATAGGGAAGTTGTATCGATAATGTGAATTGTTTTGTTTCTTACAGCTTCTTGTATGGGAATTACTATGCAATTTTGCAAGATTTGGATGCAGATAATTTGTGTCGCAGGTTATGTATTTGTCCAAAAAATTCACAATTTCTTAATCACTATCATTTCCATATATTGGTGCATCTTCTATCCACAACAAACCATGTTCATGCTCGCTTCCTCTATTATGGAAATCTATCACAAAGTAGCAGTTCGATACTTTTCCAAAAAATATTATGTCATGACACATTAATTGCTTCAAAGCATTGATTCTATGTCTATAGTAATGACTACAAGTGAATGGGTCCTTTCTTATGAGGTAATCAATGTCCTTGTCTTCATGTGTTTAAAAGTGTTTTCCATTTTCTTTGTTCCTATACAGATCAATCAATGTAGAGAGCAATTCATGCCATTGATGCTTTGCACTTGTGAATGTGATGAAAAAGGTTGAAGGCCCCAGACTGTTGTATCATTACAAATGCATTTTTCTTAATATTTTGCAAGTAATCAGGAGAAATGTGAATATTTATGAAATATATGTATCCAATATCAGATTTAAGTATCTTTTCCAGATTTGGTTTGTACTTCACATCTTTTGCTAGTAGCTTTCTTCCTCGTAGTTGTCCCTTTCTTATTCGTATCCACATACAAGAAAACACTTTGTTGATTATTGTTCACACCGTTTTGAAAAACAAACTTGTTGTGTGATATGAGAAATCATCGCTAGCATGTAGCAATTCCCATTTCATTATTTTTTGGTAATTAAATCTTTTTACAATTCCATCATCACGTGGATTTCCAGAGAATAGGGTTGGGAAGTTCATCTCTTCTGCATATTTTTCCATGAATATTCCAAGTGAATGTTGTCCTTCAGCAGGTGTGACTTCAATGATATTATACTGCAAATCATTGATGCATTGCGACTCTATGAATCCATGTACCAACATTTCACTAGGTCTCTCACTATTTGATTTTGTCTCCATATCACTTTCACAATCAAAATTTGTGTTTTCCATGCATTTTTTACTATCTTATTAGAGAACATCAGTCCATTCTTTGTTTATAGAGATGTTTTCAGCCTTGTATAGAGTTATGGAACATAATTCTTTTAACGCTCTCATGACAATCTTTACATGTACTCTTCCAGTCTGATATGTAATTTTGTATTGCAATCGTCTTTTCCATGCAAATGCAATGGTCATTGTTTCATCCATGGATTGTGGCAATGCTTTTTGGACAATATCCATATGAACAGGCACATTGATGATGGAACTTTTCAAGCCCATCTGAGATTGTTTGTAGCCCCATTGTCTAATTTGTGCAAATGTAATTCTGAGTGATACAAGTCTCTCTTTAAGTTCTGAGAGTGTGCTTGCAACTGGTAATGGCATGTTGCGTCTTATCTAGTTGTGTGTTGCAAACTGTGGTAGTTTCCCATTTTCAAGTGCTCTTTTGAAACTAATACATATCTTGTTACAAGATAATGTTCTCTCACATGCTATCAAACTCACACATTGTTCCTTCAATTCTTCGTTGAAGCATTTAATGTTCTTTGAAAAATGAAATTGTTCACAAATTGCACATTTGTTCCTAGGTGTGTCTTGGATCTGTTTCACATAGAATTTCCATGCTTGTTTCTTTTTTACATCGATATGCACACTAGATGAACATATAATTTTTCTTTTTTGTCAATTTTTGGCGCTAGAATGTATTTGTTTTAATTTGGTATATGCCACTCTTGTTCTTTTACTACCATGTGTTGTTGCATTGATTGAATTTGCATCTTGTTCATTTGCATGCCTTTTCATTCTATGCTTGATGGGGAATGCACAATTGCATTTGTTTTTTTCATGTATTATCTTTTTTATTGTATGATAACTAAGTCTATTATTCTCAATTGTTCTTCCCTTTGCTTTATGACAAGCCATTGCACAGGCTGCACTGCTATTTTCTAATGTAATTTTATCCCCACAATGTGCATGACATCTATGTTGGTGTTTTCTCAGTATATTTTCAAGAAATAATACATTATCACCCACACTTTTTGTCAATGGTAGTATTGTATCTCTATCGTAGTTGATTCCATGTGTATTGACTAGACCCATTGTTTGTTGGTCACAATGTTGATTGCATATGTCACTGTACTTTTATCTCAACTATGGCTCATAGTGAACGTGAATTGTATCTGTTTCAAATGATGTTGGCACAGGGGCAGACCCAGGGTTCAACGCTTCAACAACGCACCAACAAAACCCTAACTACCGGCCCTTTCGGCAACACCTGTGAAGCAGGTGAAGTCTCACCCGAGGTAGAGGCAGGGGTGGTTACAGGAATCAGGTGTATGTAACCAAGCTGGGACACAGATATGTGATTATAACAATTCATAGAGTACTTTAATAACACTTAGAAGATGATATGCATTAGTTCATTAGCTTCATTAACATCGTAGAACAAACCCTAAGATAGATCAACACAGTAACAGTAAATATTAAGCACTTCAACTACTTAGCACACAGCACGGAGTAGATCTAACATTCATTCATCCCCACCACATGTGAAGCACTAAGCAACATTATATCTATCCAACATACATAATAAGAAAAGCACTAAGAGAATTCAGAATATAAACAACACAGCATAAAGCACATCAAAAGACACAAGATATACGTGGTTCACCCCAGTGTGGGGCTACATCCACCAACTGCTTCGTCTTCTTATTTAGTCTCTAATCTCTTACATTCACCTCCTCCTGTGCACTAAGCCACAGAGCCAAGCTTCGTAGAGGACAGGAGATATGTGCACTGAGCACCTGATCCTCCTTCCCAAAATTAGGTCAAGGCACAAATCCAACTCCATTATCAAGCACAGAGCCTTACATACACATTCTATTGCATGAAGCACTCAGAACTACCTGCACTTAGCTACTTAGAATTCACTCTCTAAGTCTCTTACGTCACTTCTCTTCTTCTACCTTACAATCTTACTTATTTATACTTTTACAATAAGGCCTAATCATGGGTAAACCCATGGGCCGACATCCCATAACCCATTACAAAAACCCTAATAACCCCTTGTTGGGTCCACAAGCCCATAAAACAAGTGAGATCCGCGATCTCAGCTCCGCTTGGGAGCTCCATCTTCGACCATCCTGTCGAAGTCCACAAGTGGTCAAACTTGACCAAGATTTCCTCAAAACTTGGTCGAGAGCCAACATGCCCCCAACACTCACCTATGACTCGTCCCGAGTCACTCAAGTTTGGGCAACATTGCTTCGAAGGCCTCAAACTTCACTCGAGCAACCACAACTTGCTGCTTCGCCTGAGCCTCCTGCTCATCAAGCTCTTGAATCATATGCTCTGTAACAAGCCCTTCCAAGTGTTGTTCCACTATCACAACCACTTGGTCCAGTTGCGAGCCTTATCCTTCAATTTCTTCAAACACCTTGCAGGCCTCGTCCTGCACAGGTTGTAGCTTCTGCATGACTTCCATTACTCTGCCCTGGATGGCAGTAATCTGTTGTTGTACCACATGTTGTTCTTGTGATCTTTTCATTCTCTCAACTGTAGTAAGTAGCTTCATCTGCGCCTGTACTAACAGTGCCTGCTGTTCCGCCTCCTGTAACTGCGCTTCCAGTTTCCTTAGCTATGGATCTTCTGTGAGGAGTTCATAAGTCTACGTGCTCCTATCACTTAGTTGTTTGCATTTTGAGGTGAGGGATATGATCCTTCCAACAACGTTCTTAGCAGCTTCCTCCCTCTGCTCACGCACCTCCTGCGGAGTGCTCGGTACTGCTTGAATCCCCAACTTCATTATCCTCGCTTGAAGATGTTGGATGGCCTCAACGAGCTTCGCCACTTGAATCTCAACTGATTCTTGTCCCTCCCGTGCCAAGCCGAGTACAAAGTGAAGTGATTTATTCACTACTTCTTTGACCATAGTCTTCTCTGTGAGCAGCTGGTTCTTTTCTCTCTGTATCTTCACTTTTTCCTCCTCGAGCATCGCCCAAAACTCATCCTTCTCATTTTCATAGGCAGTTACGCAGTACCACGCAACTCGTAGTTTCTCTAAGACTTCCTCTTTCTCTTGATTCAGGGCTTCTATAGCCTTCTCCTTTTCTTCTTGGACTTTCTAAAGTCGAGCCTCTGTTGCATCTGCTAGCCTTCTCAATTGGGTGCGCTCATCCCCAATTTTGTAGTCTCCGACGAGGAAGGTGCAGTGGGCACTGCGCAGACAGATCGAATAGCCTACTATATTTCCTTGAATTCCTTCTCAACCCTTCCATACATCTCCTCCTACTTCTCTCCATATATCTGCAAAAGATCTTCATATGCATCCTCGATGGCTCCACGGACTAGACTGATATCATCCTCTGTGAGCATGGCCTCTAGTTGGGGCTTACTCGCGTGGGTCTTCTTTCTTACTGAAGGTTTCTGTGGAGAAATTGTCCTCTTCTGCAGTGTTTCAGTAGGGGGATCTTTCGACGGTGTAACTTTTCCTTTTCCTTTCTTTTCTCCTTCATCCCCTCCTCCNCGTGGAACTTCACAAAAAGTCGGTATCGGTGCAAGCTACGCAGTGTCATGCGTGGAAAGGATTCAACGACAACTATAGTTGTTGTACTACGTTGGAACACAATGTTCGACTGCCATTGCTTCAACATATTGTTGGTGCACCACAAGGTAGAGAACCTAGCGGCCAACGGTTCTGATGGTTCGATCTCCGGGAAGGTGGCTCCTTCCGACATTTTCCAAGTGACAAATGCAATCAATACGAGTAGCCAGCTAAAGTGGAACTCATATCCCTAATCCTGAGCTTCACGACAGTATTTCTTGAGCTCATTGATGAGGTAACTCGACCAATTCATTTGGATTCCCTCCACGCACTTTCCTGCGAGGTCCACCACGAACCTGGTGACCTGTGTGGGGCGATTCTTTCTTACGATCTTTCCAGCTATGAGTTGGCAAGCGAGGTGCATTGCACCATCCTGGATAGAGGATACCTTGTAGCCTCACTTCCCCTTTTCAACTTCGCCATATGCTTCCTTGATGTGTTGGGCCAGGGAGCGATCCAAGGTCTTCCCTGGGTAAAACTGTTGAGGGTCGGGTACCTGCATGCTTAATCCTGTAATCAGGTGGATCAGTGTCGGATCCATAGTAATCCACCGGTCGATCCATAGGTATTCACCATGGTAGCACGACAAGAGGAGTTTAACGCAAGCGTTAACCTCCTGATTATGGCCAAAATGGGGAATCTTCATCACATTGAGTATAGTGGACTGTGCCAGCTCCTTAATCCATGGCTGGGAGACCAGGCGAGGATTATTCCCAGTGGTCTTCGTCAAGTATCTATGGGGTGAAAGCATCACATAGTTCTTTCTATCTCCAAGGTTGAAGTCATTGTTCTTCAGTAATGGGATCTGTCCCAACTGGCTCTCGACCACGCATATTCCCTTCAAGATCTACACGGTGAATTAAGTGTATTCGAAGTCCAGTGGGATGTTGTCATGGTTAACTGCTCCAGCCAAAGGCGAGATATAATTTGGTAAGATCAAAGAGATTTGCTTCGCATTCACCATATCTCTGCGATGCTTACTTCGTTGCTCAGTCACAAGGTTGGTACGACTAGAATGTCGTCCAGTTGAAGGGAGTGATCCGAGGTCTTCCTTGGGTAAAACTGTTGAGGGTCGGGTCCCTGCATGATCAATCCTGTAATCAGGTGGATCATCGTCGGATCCACAGTAATCCACCGGTCGAGCCATAGGTATTTTTCATGGTAGCATGACAAGAGGAGTTTAACACAAGCGTTAACCTCCTGATGATGGCCAAAATGGGGAATCTTCATCACGTTGAGTATAGTGGACTATGCCAGCTCCTTAATCCATGGCTGGGAGACCAGGCGAGGATTATTCCTAGTGGTCTTCGTCAAGTATCTATGGGGTGAAAGCATCACATAGTTCTTTCTATCTCCAAGGTTGAAGTCATTGTTCTTCAGTAATGGGATCTGTCCCAACTGGCTCCTGACCACGCGTATTCCCTTCGAGATGTACACGGTGATCAAAGTGCATTCGAAGTCCCATGGGATGTTGTCATGGTTAATATCTAATCTGGTAAGATCAAAGGGATCTGCTTCGCATTCGCCATATCTCTGCGATGCTTACTTCGTTGCTCAGTCACAGGGTTGGTACGACCAGAATGTCGTCTAGTTGAAGGGGAAGCCTAGAGTCCCCTGGTCGATGATGCATGTACTCCTTCAGACATAGCTTTATCAGCCATAAACTTCTTAAGAACCTCCTCGACGAACTTCTCTAACTCAGTGCGTTCACCCGACATTCTCAATTTTAAATAGGCAGGTCGGGGTAGGCGAATGGACATGCAGAGTAAACAATGGATGACGAGGTCTGATAGCAGAACTCGACACATAATCACTTCTCTTCTTGTCTTAGATAATGATGGGTGGCAAAAAGTGGTCCCGGCGCAGTGTCCGACAGGTTAAATAAGCGAGTGTCGTAACAGATTCTTCCAACGGGCATGAATGCTTCCATCAATGTGAATCTGTCCGTTATGGTGCGGTCTCAACATCCCAAACATGGTCCATCCGCCCATAAATGTGTTTCCTAGCCGTTCCAGAGCATCGTTCTAACGGTCGGGGCGCCTCCAATGGTCATATAGCTTTGTCGGGGCGAAGTCCCATTCTGTACGGTTATGCTGTTTCGACGAGGTTCAAATCTTGCAAACCTGCCTTCTGCGAAGTCTTATATGTAACTTCCTGTAGCTTTTCCAACTTGGATTTCTTCTTACTGAGCTTCCTTGCCTTCTTTCTTATGATCTGAGTCTCTCTAACTGTTTCTAGAATTCTCTTTCCATTCTCATTCTTATCTTCTCCTAGCGTAGTGACTTCGCATTGTTGATGTGCTCTCAAAGGGTTCGAAGTTAATACCTCTTCTTTTATTAATTTCAGGGTGGGTTTTCTTCTTTCTTGCATGGATAGGTGCTTCAAACCTTCTTGCGTTCTTTCAACTTAGACAACTAATTCTCTTGCCCTCTGTTGCTTCGACTTATCTTCTCATTCTTCTATTAGTCAGTCTATTTTTCTAGCTATGAAATCCCTTAGTTCTTGCTTTTTCTTTTCTATGGCTTCTTCCTTTGCTTTCCTTCTGATTTGATCCTTCTCGATCCAAGTTTTTTCTAACAAAAGTGGGAACGAGGCGTTGTTCTCAAAAACTTAATGACTTCAAATTCCTCTTCAATTGATGTTCCATGGATAACGACAGGTACATTAGTAACTCTTCCACATAGGGTTATCATCTTTCCCTTGAACAAGCCTATCCTTCCCAATGAAGGTATCACAGTAGGCTTTCCCATAATTTCCCAAGTGTCTTTTTTCATAATATCCACTTGTGTTTCCTCATCCAAGACACAATCTATGTCGAAGTCTCCTATTCTTGCATTTATGCACTATTTTACCTTCAAGATCTCTGGTAAACTGACATCTTTGTGATCATTCATCGTTTCTTTCAACTGTGATAAAATGGTCTGAGATTTTTTTAATTCTTTCTCTTGATGATTCTCTAACATGCTCTTATTATCTTGACTTCCTTCATAGTTTTATTGTCTCATGTTCATTCATTCAACTTTAGCAATCATCTTTGGACAATCCTCAACTTCATGACCAACAATTTTACAACAAAGACAAATACAACATGTACCAGGGCATTCCTTAGCAAGATGTCCCGATCTTCTGTAGTTATAACATAGTGGCAATCCTCTCTTTCTCTTGTAAGTTCCCCAACTTCTCCTGTACTACACACTAGGATCACAGTGTTGGACCTGCAATCTGAAAAAGTTCTTTCTAGGTTCATGCATCCATTTATTAGTCCAAAAAATATTTCTATGCTTAGGAATAACATATCTTTCTTTATTTCTATCAAATTTATTCAGATCAAATCTTTCTTCCAACTGTGCCCTAGCTTTCAGAGTAGGACAAAATCTATTAAACATACCTAAATTCATGCTTTCGAAAAAAAAACTTTCGCTTATCTTACTCTTATCAAAGCACAAAGCTTTACCTCTTTTAAGATCTTACCTATTTTCTTCATATAGGGTTTCTTTCTTAGCATAGAGCTTCATAAGTCAAGTAGAGTATTGCTCACTACAACATCAAATCTATGCACATAGCTTTTCTTTTATTTACTTCAGTTCCCAGCAATCACAGTTTCAGGTCCCGACAACGGAACCATTTGTTGGCAAAGGGGCAGACCCAGGGTTCAACACTTCAACAATGCACCAACAAAACCCTAACTATTGGCCCTTTCGGCAACACCTGTGAAGCAGGCGAAGTCTCACCCGAGGTAGAGGCAGGGGGGGTTACAGGACTCAGGTGTCGGTAACCAAGCTGGGACACAGATATTTGATTATAACACTTCACAAAGTACTTTAATAACACTTAGAATATTATATGCATTAGTTCATTAGCTTCATTAACATCGCATAACAAACCCTAATTAAGATAGATCAACGCAGTAACAGTAAAGATTAAGCACTTCAACTACTTAGCACACAACACAGAGTAGATCTAACATTCATTCATCCCTACCACATGTGAAGCACTAAGCAACATTAGATGTATCCAACATACATAATAAGCAAAGCACTAATCATATTCAGAATATAAACAACACAACATAAAGCACATCAAAAGACACAAGATATACGTGGTTCACCCCAGTATGGGGCTACGTCCACCAATTGCTTCGTCTTCTTATTTAGTCTCCAATATCTTACATTCATCTACTCCTGTGCACTAAGCCACAGAGCCAAGCTTCAGAGAGGACATGAGATCTGCGCATTGAGCACCCGATCCTCCTTCCCAAAATTAGGTCAAGGCACAGAGCCAACTCCTTTATCAAGCACAGATCCTTACATACACATTATGTTGCATGAAGCAGTCAAAACTACATGCACTTAGCTACCTAGACTTCGCTCTCTAAGTCTCTTACATCGCTTCTCTTCTTCTAATTTACAATCTTACTTATTTATACTTTTACAATAACGCCTAATCATGGGTAAACCGATGGGCCGACATCCCATAAACCATTACAAAAACCCTAAGAACCCCTTGTTGGGTCCACAAGCCCATAAAACAAGTGATATCCACGATCTCGGCTTCACCTGGGCGCTCCATCTTTGACCAACCTGTCGAAGTTCACAAGTGGTCAAACCTGACCAATATTTCCTCAAAACTTGGTCGAGGGCCAACAAATGACAACACATCAATTGTTCTATCATTGTTTGAGTTAGCAGAATACAAGTTGACAATGTTATTTCCATGGAGGGACCACACTTGAATATTTACATTGAAAACAAATGATATCCATTGCAAATATAATCCCCCACCCTCTATCTTCCATTTTTCATATGGCATTGCCATATTTATAAGGTACTCTTTCCAAATTGCAATAATTGTTGTATTATGTATAGCACTAGGTCCCAAATATTCATGCAAGCAATGGAATGCATTCTGGTCACTACTTGTTATTGCATTGCGAAAGGATTGGACAATATAAAGTCTGAAGGATTGTACATCGAAGTCTGTAGCTATCAAATACCAAATTTCTTAGAAAAAACTATCACCTCAATTAGATGTGCCAGGTATTGCTTTGCTCAATCCATAAGAGTGCATCTTATCCATATTACATTTCCAATGGTATTCGAGGTTTTTGCACATTGGTTATAAGTAAGTATTAGATTATTCAAGATTGCATCTGGCTAAGTTTTTGTAAAGCAATGGTTCGTAATGACCACTAACAAGATTTGCATCATGAAACAAAATGCAATATGGATATGTATTTGCATTTCTATTGAAATACAAACACTTTTTTTTTCTCGTTAATGACCAAATTGCAATTGATATGTTTAACCATTTTGCTAACCATCATATGCAAAATGTATCTCCCTATAGCCCTCTCTCATTTTCATTTACATTTGAAGATACATACAACTACATTTTCGACAGATATATGTTAATGTCATGAATCCCATGCAATTTGTATAAGAAATTGGATCCTAGGTCAAGCTCATATGATTCCAATGCCTCTATATCTCCATTATCCAAACAAACCAAGAAATGATTTATTAATCCATTTCTCAATTCAATGGAAGAGTAGAGAAAATGCAACTAGACGTGCAATGCATTAAACAAACAATCCCCGAGACTATATGAAAATGCATCCAATCTAGAAAGACCATTTCTATGCAACACATAGTCAATATTGCTATGCACAATGCACTACTCCTTGCTTTGATAGTTTTCAACGTCTATTGTCTCTTCCATGTTTTATTTTATGTCATTCAGATGATGCTTAAACTATGTCTATAGCATTAAGCAACCGAAAAACAAAAAGATAAATACAATCTCAAAACAACATACCTTATTTTTGTTTCTGTTTAACTTTGATTCTTTTTTATCTATATAGTTTCTGAAATAGTCCTTGACCAATTTAACTTACCCCTGAAAAATAAAAATAATAAGCAAGTACTGATTTTCTTTGACA
>JASDQU010372643.1:158122-178979 GCA_032191745.1 Picea mariana
GTCGTCCAATTGAAGGGGAAGCCTAGAGTCCCCTGGTTGATGATGCATGTACTCCTTCAGACATAGCTTTATCAGCCATAAACTTCTTAAGAACCTCCTCAACGAACTTCTCTAACTCAGTGCATTCACCCAACATTCTCAATTTTAAATAGGCAGGTTGGGGTAGGCGAATGGACAGGCGGAGTAAACAATGGATGATGAGGTCTGATAGCAGAACTCGACACATAATCACTTCTCTTCTTATCTTAGATAATGACGGGTGGAAAAAAGTGGTCCCGGTGCAGCGTCCGACAGGTTAAATAAGCGAGTGTCGTAACAGATTCTTCCAACGGGCCTGAATGCTTCCATCAATGTGAATCTGTCCGTTATGGTGCGGTCTCAACATCCCAAACATGGTCCATCCACCCATAAATGTGTTTTCTAGCCGTTCCAGAGCATCGTTCTAACGGTCAGGGCACCTCCAATGGTCATATAGCTTCGTCAGGGCGAAGTCCCATTCTGTGCGGTTATGCTGTTTCGACGAGGTTCAAATCCTGCAAACCTGCCTCCTACGAAGTCTTATATGTAACTTCCTATAGCTTTTCCAAATTGGATTTCTTCTTACTGAGCTTCCTTGCCTTCTTTCTTATGATCTGAGTCTCTCTAACTGTTTCTAGAATTCTCTTTCCATTCTCATTCTTATCTTCTCCTAGCGTAGTGACTTCGCATTGCTAATGTGCTCTCAAAGGGTTCGAAGTTAATACCTCTTCTTTTATTAATTCCAGAGTGGGTTTTCTTCTTTCTTGCATGGATAGGTGATTCAAACCTTCTTGCGTTCTTTCAACTTCGACAACTAATTCTCTTGCCCTCTGTTGCTTCGACTTATCTTCTCGTTCTTCTATTAGTCGGTCTATTTTTCTAGCTATGAAATCCCTTAGTTCTTGCTTTTTCTTTTCTATGGCTTCTTCCTTTGCTTTCCTTCTGAATTGATCCTTCTCGATCCAAGTTTTTTCTAACAAAGTGGGAACGGGGCGTTGTTCTCAAAAAACTTAATGACTTCAAATTCCTCTTCAATTGATGTTCCATGGATAATGATAGGTACATTAGTAACTCTCCCACATAGGGTTATCATCTTTCCCTTGAACAAGCCTATCCTTCCCAATGAAGGTATCACAATAGGCTTTCCCCAAATTTCCCAAGTATCTTTTTTCATAATATCCACTTGTGTTTCCTCATCCAAGACACAATCTATGTCGAAGTCTCCTATTCTTGCATTTATGCACTATTTTACCTTCAAGATCTCTGGTAAACTGACATCTTTGTGATCATTCATCGTTTCTTTCAACTGTGATAACATGGTCTGAGATTTTTCTGATTCTTTCTCTTGATGATTCTCTAACATGCTCTTATTATCTTGACTTCCTTCATATTTTTATTGTCTCATGTTCATTCGTTCAACTTTAGCAATCATCTTTGGACAATCCTCAACTTCATGAACAACAATTTTACAACAAAGACAAATACAACATGTACCAGGGCATTCCTTAGCAAGATGTCCTGATCTTCTGCAGTTATAACATAGTGGCAATCCTCTCTTTCTCTTGTAAGTTCCCCAACTTCTCTTGTACTACACACTAGGATCACAGTGTTGGACCTGCAATCTGAAAAAGTTCTTTCTAGGTTCATGCATCCATTTATTAGTCCAAAAATTATTTCTATGCTTAGGAATAACATATCTTTCTTTATTTCTATCAAATTTATTCAAATCAACTCTTTCTTCCAACTGCGCCCTAGCTTTCAGAGTAGGACAAAATCTATTAAACATACCTAAATTCATGCTTTCGAAACAAAAACTTTCGCTTATCTTACTCTTATCAAAGCACAAAGCTTTACCTCTTTTAAGATCTTACCTATTTTCTTCAGATAGGGTTTCTTTCTTAGCATAGAGCTTCGCAATTCAAGTAGAGTATTGCGCACTACAACAACAAATCTACGCACATAGCTTCTTTTTTCTTTACTTCAGTTCCCAGCAATCACAATTTCAGGTCCCGACAATGGAACCATTTGTTGGCACAAGGGCAGACCCAGGGTTCAACGCTTCAACAACGCACCAACAAAACCCTAACTATTGGCCCTTTCAGCAACACCTGCGAAGCAGGCGAAGTCTCACCCGAGGTAGAGGCAGGGGGGGTTACAGGACTCAGGTGTCGGTAACCAAGCTGGGACACAGATATTTGATTATAACACTTCACAAAGTACTTTAATAACACTTAGAATATTATATGCATTAGTTCATTAGCTTCATTAACATCCCATAACAAACCCTAATTAAGATAGATCAACGCAGTAACAGTAAAGATTAAGCACTTCAACTACTTAGCACACAACACAGAGTAGATCTAACATTCATTCATCCCTACCACATGTGAAGCACTAAGCAACATTAGATGTATCCAACATACATAATAAGCAAAGCACTAATCATATTCAGAATATAAACAACACAACATAAAGCACATCAAAAGACACAAGATATACGTGGCTCACCCCAGTATGGGGCTACGTCCACCAATTGCTTTGTCTTCTTATTTAGTCTCCAATATCTTACATTCATCTGCTCCTGTGCACTAAGCCACAGAGCCAAGCTTCGGAGAGGACATGAGATCTGCGCACTGAGCACCCGATCCTCCTTCCCAAAATTAGGTCAAGGCACAGAGCCAACTCCTTTATCAAGCACAGATCCTTACATACACATTTTGTTGCATGAAGCAGTCAAAACTACCTGCACTTAGCTACTTAGACTTCGCTCTCTAAGTCTCTTACATCGCTTCCCTTCTTCTACTTTACAATCTTACTTATTTATACTTTTACAATAAGGCCTAATCATGGGTAAACCGATGGGCCGACATCCCATAAACCATTACAAAAACCCTAAGAACCCCTTGTTGGGTCCACAAGCCCATAAAACAAGTGATTTCCACGATCTGGGCTTCACCTGGGCGCTCCATCTTTGACCAACCTGTCGAAGTCCACAAGTGGTCAAACCTGACCAATATTTCCTCAAAACTTGGTCGAGGGCCAACAAATGACAACACATCAACTGTTCTATCATTGTTTGAGTTAGCAGAATACAAGTTGACAATGTTATTTCCATGGAGGGGGCACACTTGAATATTTACATTGAAAACAAATGATATCCATTGCAAATATAATCCCCCACCCTCTATCTTCCATTTTTCATATGGCATTGCCATATTTACAAGGTACTCTTTCCAAATTGCAATAATTGTTGTATTATGTATAGCACCAAGTCCCAAATATTCATGCAAGCAATGCAATGCATTCTGGTCACTACTTGTCATTGCATTGCGAAAGGATTGGACAGTATAAACTCTGAAGGATTGTACATAGAAGTCTGTAGCTATCAAATAACAAATTTCTTAGAAAAAACTATCACCTCAATTAGATGTGTCAGGTATTGCTTTGCTCAATCCATAAGAGTGCATCTTATCCATATTACATTTCCAATGGTATTCGAGGTTTTTGCACATCGGTTATAAGTAAGTATTAGATTATTCATGATTGCATTTCGCTAGTTTTTTGTAAAGCAATGGTTCGTAATGACCACTAACAAGATTTGCATCATGAAACAAAATGCAATATGGATATGTATTTGCATTTCTATTGAAATACAAATACTTTTTTTTTCTCGTTAATGACCAAATTGCAATTGATATGTTTAACCATTTTGCTAACCATCATATGCAAAATGTATCTCCCTATAGCCCTCTCTCATTTTCAATTACATTTGAAGATACATACAACTACATTTTCGACAGATATATGTTAATGTCATGAATCCCATGCAATTCGTATAAGAAATTGGATCCTAGGTCAAGCTCATATGATTCCAATGCCTCTATATCTCCATTATCCAAACAAACCAAGAAATGATTTATTAATCCATTTCTCAATTCAATGGAAGAGTAGCGAAAATGCAACTAGACGTGTAATGCATTAAACAAACAATCCCCGAGACTATATGAAAATGCATCCAATCTAGAAAGACCATTTCTATGCAACACATAGTCAATATTGCTATGCACAATGCACTACTCCTTGCTTTGATAGTTTTCAATGTCTATTGTCTCTTCCATGTTTTATTTTATGTCATTCAGATGATGCTTAAACTATGTCTATAACATTAAGCAACCGAAAAACAAAAAGATAAATACAATCTCAAAACAACATACCTTATTTTTGTTTCTGTTTAACTTTGATTCTTTTTTATCTATATAGTTTCTGAAATAGTCCTTGACCAATTTAACTTACCCCTGAAAAATAAAAATAATAAGCAAGTACTGATTTTCTTTGACATATATGATACACCCAAAAAACATTTCATTCTAGCATTTGATCGAGTAATACAGTGGAAAAAAGGGGATTGGTTTACTTAAACATTACACCAATGCCAATGCAAATTTCAATGAAACAGAGTAGTTTCATTATGCACGAGGCACACATTATCAAACAATAAGAATGGTATGTTTTCGAACACATAGCAATCAGGATGTTGGATGTCAAGATTAGAATATTTTCTATGTATTAGATTCAACTATGTTCGTGGATGTGGGGCATATAAAAACAAGCAAAGAAACTAGTTGCACATGTTTGTCAAATACATAAATTAATATGGAAGACCATTGGATAAAAGAAAGATACTAGATAAACACTTTCAACATCTCCAACAACTATTGTTTTTGGAGTGCGCAAGTTCGAAAGGCTGGGTGGTATGAATTCTCCACACATGAGTTGAAAATAGACCAAGTGTTGACTATGCAAGACACATAGCTATGCAGAGCGTAAAGATATGGGCATAGAAAAAGCTTCCGCCCAACCTAAAAAATGGCTAAGTAAAAATTCTTTTGACCAGGAAATTGTCGAAAGATAAATAGATCACAGAGTTGAAATTGCCCCAAGGCAAAGAGAACGATGTGAATATACTTGAATTTCTTTTCCACATACATTAGTTACCTTTCAAATAGGGGTAATCATGAATAGAAACCATCGAGCATCTCATAGATAAGAAAGACACTTGCTTCACATTGCTTCTAAATCCATGCCCTTTCCTTGTAAATTAGAGCAAATCGATGTGTCATAAATTAGTTGGTTATCATGCAAATTGTGTCGTTTGTCACAATCCCTGATGTGGAACTATTGGAACACCAATGCGGGAGGATGAATCATATGATTTCTCTGCACAAGGTTTGAAAATAGACCAAGTGTTGGCTTTGCAGAGCATACACCTATGCAAAAGTACGGATGATATAGTTGTGCGGACTGTAGAAGTGTCGTGGCACTCAAGTGCGACAATGCTAGAGCATAAGTGGTATGAATTCTCAGCGCAAGGGTTGACAGTATGGATTCTTCGCACATGGATTGAAAATATATTAAGTATTCACTTTGCAAAGCATATACCGGTGTAGAGCATGGAGATATGGAAATAGCAAAAGCTTCCACACAACTTGAAAAAATGCTAAGTACAAAGGATTTTCACTACAAAATTTTTGAAACATAAATAAACCACAGAGCTTTAATTGATTGAAGGCCAAGTGAATGATGCACATTTACTAAAGTGTCTTTTCCACACACATGAATTATGTTTGGAACACAGGTAATCATAAATAGAAACTACTACGCAACCCATAGAAAAGTGAGACATGTACTTTGCATCAGTTCTAAATTCCTATCATTTCCTCCTTAATTTGAGCAAATCAGTGTGCCATAAATGACTCGGTTGTCATCCAAATTACCTATCTTGTCACAACTTGTGGTGTGGAACTATTAGAAATGTGGACATGCGGAATAACCAAAGGCCGAGAGGATGAGTGGCATGGATCCATCGCACAATGCTCGAAAATAGACAAAATTTTCCCCATGCGCATGACATACTTGTGCCGAGTGCAGAGGTGTGAAACACATAATTATGCAGACTAGAGAGACATGGTCATAGCAAAAGCCTTCACATAACCTAAAAAATAACTAAAGTAAAAAGTCGTTTGACCAGGAAATTTTCAAAAGATAAATATAGTATAGAGCTCGAATTGCTTTAATCCCGAGTGCATGATGCATGTTTACTAAAATGTCCTTTCCACACACAAATTACCTTTAGAATACACATAATTAAAAATAGAAGACACTAGCCAACCCATAAAAATGCGTGACATTTACTTGACATTAGTTCTAAATCACTTCCCTTTCCTTGTAAATTCGAGCAAATCAACATGTTACAAATGACTGGGATATCATGCAAATTACATGGGTTGTCACAATTCATAGTGCAGAGGTGAAAAATTGCACGGCGATAAATGGCATGAATTCTCCGCACAAGCATTAAAAATAGACAAGTGTTGGTTGTGCTAGCGATATACCTCTGCAAAGTGCAGAGGTGCGGAAGACATAACTGCTATGAGTGTGGAGATATGTTTATAGCAAAAGCCTCCGAACAACCTAAAAAAATTCCTTGTAAAAAGGACTTTTGACAAGGAATTTTTTCAAACATAAATACATTACCAAGATTGAATTGCCTCAATTTGCAGTTCACAACTATTGGAAGTGTGAAGGTGTGCAAGTGCACGATGATAATTGGCATGAATTCTCCACACAAGTGTTGAAAATACACAAGTGTTGGTTGTGCTAGTGATATACCTCTACAAAGGGCGGAGGTGCAGAAGACATAACTGTGCCGAGTGCAGACATATGTTCATAGCAAAAGCCTCCAGACAACCTCAAAAATGCCATGTAAAAAGGCTTTTAACTAGGAAATTTCACAAAAATAAATCATTACCAAGCTCAAATTGCTTCAAGGCCAAATGCATGACCCATATTTACTAAAATTTCTTTTCCACACACATGAATTACCCTTAGAATATGACTAATCATAAATAGAAACAATTAGCTAGCACATAAAAACGTGGGGCATTTGATTTCCACTAGTTATAAATCCTTGCCCTTTCCTCATAAATCTGAGCAACTCAATGTGCCATAAATGACTCAGTCACTGTGGAAATCATGTGTCTTGCCACAGTCTATGGTGTAGAACTATTGCAAGTGTGGATGTGCGGAAGCACTGCAATGTGGTGGTGCAGGAGGATTAGTATCAATTCTCCACGCAAGATTTGAAAATAGACCAGATGTTGACTGTGCCAGGGAAACACCTATGTGAAGTACAGAAGATATCGCTGTGCGGAATGCAAAGAAATGGCCAAAGAAAAAGGCTTCATACAAAAGCATAAGTGCATTATATATGGCAATGTTGACCATTTTCTACATAGCAATCGTCTTTTTAGATTGGATGCATTTTTCATATACTCCTGCACATTGTTTATTTGATGCATTCCACATCCCCTTACATTTTTTGTTACTCTTCCATTGAATTGGGAAATGGATCAATAGATGATTTTTTGGTTTGTTTAAACAACAAAGATATAGATGTATTAGAATCATATCAATATGAACTAGGATCTGATTTCTTGCACGAATTACATCAGATTTGTGACATTAACATATATCTTTCGAAAATGCATCTGTCTGCATCTTCAAATGTAAATGAAAATGAGAGAGCACTATGGGGACATACATTTTGCATATGATGACCAACAAAAGGGTTAAATAAAACACTAGAGCAAATTCCAATAAACTAGAAACAAACAAGCAATAAAAGCTATTCATTCTAACAAAACACCACAACATGAAAACAATAATACCCAATTCACATGGTTTCTTACTTTCTGACATAGATTTGTATAAGCCCAAAATTAGAACTTTTGCAAATCACGATCCACAACACTTGGAAATTGAGATGACCCTTGTCTTTTTGAACTATAGTAGCTTATATCACGATCAAACAAAAAAAAACAAAATACAATAGAATGTGGAATGCATCAACTAAACAATCCTTGAGACTATATGAAAATGCATCCAACCTAAAAACAACATTGTTTTACAGTACATGGTAAATAATGCACTGCTCCCTAGCTTTATATCTTTCAACATCTATTCTCTCTGCCACCTTTTGATTTATGTTATTCAAACCATCCCTAGGCTATCTCCATAACATCAAGCAACTGCAAAATAAAAAGAACAATAAAATTTCAAAACATCACACTTTCTTTTTGTTTCTATTTAACTTTGATTCTTTCTTATGTATACAGTGTCTAAAATAGCCCTTGACCAACTTAACTTAATTCTAAAAGGGAAAAATAAGAACCAGGTTCTAATTCTCTTTGGCATATAGCATGCAATGTAGAGAATTTCTTACCTTCTGACATAGATTTGTAGAAGCCCAAAATTAGAAGTCCTGCAAGTTGCGAGTTGTTGGATTACTGAGAGGGGGGGTGAATAAGTGATATAGATTTTTTTATCCTTTTTAACCATAACATATAAGTTTTGTTAAATTTATGATCAATTTACCAATATCATTCAACAAATGCAGAATAAATAAACCATGGACAATGAGACATCATACACATACACAATACACCATTATTTTTACGTGGAAACCCAATGCGGGAGAAAACCACATAATTCTTTTTCTTATATGTCATTAAGAAGTGCATTCATTGGAAGCACCAAATTCCTTTGTTCTCAAGCTGCAATTGGAAGGAGGCTCCAACCCCCTAGATTCTTAGGCTACAATCTGAGGGAAGCTCCAACTCCCCAATTCTCTGGCTACAACCAGACGAAGGCTACAACTCCCTATGTTCTTCAACTACAACCGAAAGGTGGCTACAACCACCTATCCTTGCCCCATCCAAACTTCCCTGAAGTATAAATGCCAAATGTAGACAACATGTCATTGTCACTGAATCAACTATGTCATTGTCATAACTGTCACTGAAAGCCTATCCCAACATGTACCAAACTTCTTCAAAACTTTCATGCAGATCCACAACCTGTCTATTCTGCAACACGCGGATGTTTGCACCTTTTTGTATTGCAATTCGTGGACGTTCGCACCTCTGCTTGTTGCAACTCGTGAACTGGTTGCACAAAACTCTGCTAGTACACTAACACTCTCACTATCTCTCTGTCTGTGTCACTGTCTTAGTCTCTCTCACTGTCTGATCACTCTGTATCTACTCACAAACTGGTCGATCTAATAGAAACAATACTCATCCAATATGCAAGTAGATCTAACACAACCATGTACTAGGCTCATACATATGTCTTACTAAACTCATGTAATATAAGAACCCCTTATATTAACCATACATCAAACCCTCACTGTTAAGAAAACCCATCCTGTACTGATAACACTATGTCTCAACCATAAACCATCAACCATACTCCAAATAACATAGGATATGTCTTAACAAGATGCTCAATGAAGTATCCCAACAACAAACAACTAATACAATAGGAATGTATCCCTGTAGATCTGTCTGATACAAAATATACCATACAACCAATAGTCCCTCAAGGGAAAAAGCTCAATCTCTCTTGGCCAAACCCCAAGCATTCACCAAAGACCTACTTAAGTCAAGCATATAACATACCTTTTATTACTGTAGATAACTTTGTCGTACCTTCACAAATGGACCTTCTTGTAGCCTCTTCTCATCTCTACAGCTTATCATGGATGATAGATATGATCTTCCTTTTCTTCAACCTTAGCAATAGATTTGTGCTCTGTCTTCAATAAACTCGCGGGTATCCGCTCTTTGTCTCACTGTGGTCCACGGATGTCCGCACCCTTCTAGTACTGCAACCTGCGAATGTCTTCAGTAAAACCCTAGTTCAATACCCACAGTCTCAACCCTTCAAACCTGCAACTTTGTCGCTTCTTCAAACTCACTGCTACAGATTTGTCAATGATACATGCCCATAACATTTCACAAAATAGATATTCAATGTACTCAAAATTAGGTGCTAACGAGATACCCTTGCTCTCTTATTTATACTCTCCAAGTAGCTTCCTTTAGGGGTTATCTTCTAACTGTTTTACCCAACTTACTTCTTTTAGGGATAACCCACTTTTAACTACTTTTCCCACTTGGAACCACTTTATCCAAAAATAGTAAACTCACCACTTCTAGTTGCAACTAATTTATTTTTAATTTTTTTTTTTGCAACAACTTAACTCATTATTAATCCTAGTTACAACCACTTTGACTAGTAAACTTCTTCTAGGAGCTTCTAGAATAATTTGACTTCTTTGACCTTCTAGGGGCTTCTAGATAACTCATGAGGCTTCTCCAACTTTACTAAGCCATATCTCCTCAACCTTGAGGAACTACATAACGTACCACATATCACCGAAAATGACACGACATGTACTATCCATCTAGAATAGTCTCACCTGCAAATTCATTGATCTTCATTACATTATTCCTCAACCAAACTTGGGTTCCTTAACCACACTGTTGGGGCTACCAGAATTTGCTACCGAACTTGCTTCAAGGGTTGACATCAATGAAAACCAACCCAATTAATCAACATGAGTCACAACACTTGAAAATTGAGAAGAGCTTCGTCTTTCTGAGCTATAACAGATTACATTGTAGTCAAATGCAAAAAGAACAAATGCAATAACATGTGGAATGCATCAAATACTCAATCCTCAAGACTATATGAAAGTGCATCCAACCTAAAAAGACCATTTCTATACAACACATGGTGAATATTGCCATGCCCAATGCAGTGCTCTTTGGCTTTATATCTTTCAACATCTATTTTCTCTGCCATGTTTAAATCTATGTCATTCAAATCAACCCTAAACTATGTCCATAACATTAAGCAACACAAAATAAAGTGAACAATACAACCTCAAAACAACACACCTTTTTTTTATTTTTTATTTTTTCTGTTCACCTTTGATTGTTTCTGGCCTACACAGTTTCTGTAACATCCGTTGAACGACTTAAATTTCTTTTGAAAAAGTAAAATAATAATCATGTTCCAATTCTATTTGGCATATACAATACATAATAAAATATTCCACTCCACCATTTCTGCCAGTAACACAACATAAGTAATTGCATTATGCATGAGGCATACTCTATCAAACAACAACCAAAGAAACTAATTGCATTTGTCTGAAATACATAAATTAATATGGCATCCCATTGGTTAAAAGCAAGATGCTAAATGCACAAGATTTCTTACCCTCTTACATAGATTTGTAGAAGCCCAAAACCAGATGTCTTGCAAGTTGCCAGGTCACAACACTTGCAACTTGGGAATAACCTCGCCTTTTTGGCTTATAGTAGACTATATTATGATCAAACACAAAAATAACAATGTTCAATTTATCATCACCACATAGCAACTACATAATTATAGTCCAATTTATTCCACTCATTGTTGAAGTCATGCCATTTCAATGAATTCTCGAACAATAAAACTATGCTCCTAGAAAATTGACTCTCAAATCTAAATCCACCCACCACAATTAATTAGAACAAAAGAATTCAATTAAAACTCATTGTAATCCATAAAATCTCTCGCACAAAATCATGTCATAGAATACACAAAAATCCCTTCAAAATTTATGAATCATACTAAATTTAATGAAGAATCAAAAGTTATATATATACACATATACATATATATAATGAAATTAGCAATAAAAATGAAAACAAATTGCCTGACCCACAACTTTAAATGTCCCCAATTACCAACTGACACAGTAGCAAGCTTCGAAAACTGAGATGGTTTCAGAGCTTTGAACCTCGTACATGCACCAATTTCAACCATCCGCTAAATATACATAATTAAATTGCCTTTTAAATTCATGTTGTCACCTGTGCAATAAGATGTTCATTTGAAGGACCAATCGCAACATAGGAAAAAAATTAATTGTTCGCAATAAGGTTAAACTTTGGAAAACAAAAACACAGACAACACAAAAACCGATTGTTATAGTCTCATGGCCTTCCTTTGACAAGGACTGATAAGAATTGATTAAAGATTTGTTTAAAAATGATGAAATTTTTGAATTTTTTGATTTTAAGATATTATTGATAATGATTTAAAAGTAATAATAAAAGAAGAGTAAAACTTATTATTTTATAATGATATTATCTTTTGTAAAGAAGGAATAAGTGGAAAAATTCAATTTTTTTAAATGATTTTTTTAATAAGGAAAAGTTTCAACATAATTTATTTAGTTTTTCGAAATTTACAAAATTCCATAATCAAAATTCCCATAAATTAAGTGGAATTATAACTTTTAATAAAATTCTTATTACATTAAAAGAGAATTTCCTCCCAATTTTTTTTATCTACTTATTACATTAAAAGAAACTAAATAATCAAACAACTTTTTGAACTTTTGTTTTTAACTAAAATTGAAATTGTATTAATATAAATAAAATGGTGTTGTGCCATAGCTAATAACATATACATTTACTATTTATGGGCCTACCCCTACATAAAGCATTCTAATACATTCAATCATCTGAATAGCCTTTCCCCCCACATCCAATTCACTATGGAAACCCAAAAAGACAACTCCCTCCGCTTCTTGGATGTTCTCAATTTACATCTTCCTGATGGATCCCTTTCCCACCAAGTCTACAGGAAGAAAACTCACACTGATAGATATCTTAATGTTAGTTCCCACCATCACACAACTCAAAAATATGTTGTCCTAAAAACCTTGATTTCTCGTGCCATCCACATACATGCTCCTCAATTCCTCGTAGAAGAAAAGGCCCATTTAACCAAAGCCCTTTTGTCCAATGGCTACTCTCTCTCTCTCTCTCAAATTAACCAAGCCTTCCGCTCAACTAAAAAACCTAAACCAAAACCCCCCGCCTCCGCTCCTTGCGCTCTCATCTCTCTTCCTTACATCCAAGGAACCACCTATCACATCGCGAAAATCTTGGCTAAGAAGAACATCAAAACTGTGTTCAAGCCCTACAAAACCCTCAAACAACATTTCAGACCAACAAAAGATAAATCTGACCCCATGCTTGGCCCAAGAGTATACTAGATCCCCTGCTCCTATGGGAAATCTTACATAGGCCAAACTGGAAGAACCTTTAAATCTAGGCTAAAAGAGCATATTGTTGATACTACCCATAATCGAACTTCAAAATCAACTATCGTTGAACACTCATTTAAACCAAAGCACCTGATTTTCTTTGACCAAACTAAAATCCTAGCACTTGTCCCTCATTACTCCTCCCGTCTCATTCGGGAAGCCCTCAAAATTGAAAAACATCCTAATAACTTCAACCGCGAAGATGGCTACAAACTTAGCCATTCTTGGAAACCCACTATCCATCACCTTAACCATCAAACCTCCACCTATGAAATTACCCTCCATCCTCTCTCCCCCGATATAGCCAAAACATGTTCCTAATTTCTTTCCTCCTCCTTTTTTGAGCCTCGTATCTCCTAATCTTTATGTCTTTTACATTTCTCTTTGTTCCCTCACCATTCTTCTTATCCTTACCGCTGAGTTAACTCAATATATCACTTGACTTTAATTTTTCTTATTATCTTCTCATCTTCCTCATCTTTAATTTCTCTTATTAACTTCTCATCTTCCTCATATTTATTTTCATTTCTCCTTTCCCTTGTCTATCCCCTTCTATTAATTTCTATGTTTCCCTACTCCATTTTAATACCATTTCTCTCCTTAATCAATATATTTTTAGCTTTAATTAATTTAATTTGACTTTTATTTTCATTGCATTTTGTCATTTTATCGTCTTCTCCACTCTCTTGGATTCCTCCCCTTATTTTAAAACCCGATTGTTTCAATTTTATTTAATTTGTTATTTAACTTAATACATCATTATTAATTTAATTTAATTTGTTATTTAACTTAATACATCATTATTATTTTAATTTAATTTTATGTAATATTTAATTTTATTCAATACATTATTATTATTCTAATTTAATTTAATACTTTATTGTTAATTGAATTGAATTTAATTCTTGATCATTATTTTTAATTATTCTTTCTCTATTTTAATTTTTGCTTCTCTAGTTTTATATTATTCTTTTCCTCTCTTTAACCTCGTTCCCATCTTATCTTGACTTTATTGTTTCATGAAATAATTTGATTATTATTTTCTCTCCCTTCTTAACAATCCATTTATCTTAACTTTATTAATTACCTAATGTCAACGACCTTTTTCAATTCGTTAATGGTAAATTTTCATTATTCATCTATATTTACAACCTCAACATTCTTTTATAACCTAACAACTTCTCATGTCCTTGATGATGGTTGGAGTGTCCACTTGAAATGTTGACGTTTCAAAACTCCACACACAATTATGATCTAGAAGTTTCTCCAACACAAAGATATATACATCAAACCAGAGTTCTAAGTGCTCCTACAGGTTGTTTGCCTGACATATTGACCCAAAATACATTTCACTCTAAAAAACATTCATATTGTATTAAGCTTCCACGTTGCCTTGATCTTCTTGCTCCTCGCCAATGAATTGATTACTTGCACCTTCAATGTCCATTGATTCTAGACTTTGGAAGACAATTTCTTCTTCGTTTCCTTCTCCGTGAACAAAGTTTTGAGTTCCTTGATGGTTAGAGGTCAGAGAGAGGTTCTCCACAAGTTGGGAAGCACTTAAAACTCACATTCTACCACATTCAGTGTCCAAAGCATCTATTCGACAATTTTGTGAAAGGAGGAGGCTCAATTGGTTGACACTTTGAGAGGCACAAGTATGTTCCAATTTTGTAACCTTGAAGGAGAGTGCCATTATGGCACTGTTGTTTCCCTAGTTGACCTTCTCATGCTTGCGCAAAACCTTCTTAATCTCATAAGAGTCGACACTGTCCATCACAACCCAATTGAACTTCCTATCAAACTATCCCAACCCTCTGCTCACAAATCCGTGATAATGCAAGACCAAAGACTCCCCAATTCTGACAAAAGCATAGACCGGGCCTACCCCTTTGCAACAAATTAAATCAACGAAGTCAAAGGAAAAACCCCAAGCAGTTTTAAAGTTTCCTTTACCTGCAATATTAATCTAGAGAACCCCCATAACAATCTCCCTTGTCTAGTTGAACAAAACCGAAGGAGTCCAACATGCCCCAATTCTCATCCAAAGATCCTCTCCTCGCTAGTCTGAACCCCCAATCCACCAAACTTTCATAGTGAACCGGAATTCCTCAAAGCCCCTCGTCGAAAATATCCCAAATTGCTCGACTATCATCATCCTTATGCCTTGAAGTACCACAATAGTAAATGGGCACATGGGCTTGCTTGCTTAAGTGTTCTCCCCCTAGTTGCTTCGTATGTGTGGCCTCGTGGCAACCTCGATGGAATTGACAAACAATAGATAATGATAAAGGATTGATTAAATTTGTATTGTGACCCAACCTCATAAGGTTACGAGATAGTGGCAAGCAAAAAATCCCCATTTTCCATGAGGACTCCAGAATTTAGCATAGTGGCGTATTTTTCCCATGCATATGCCTCACCATTCAAATCTCTTTGTATATGGAATAACTCAACCTTATCAAACTTGGACATGAGCTACCTAATTCTCGCAGTGATGCCCTGAAGCTTGATCCCTCCAGAATTAGAAGTCGTAGTCTAAATGTTCTACGAAATGATTCTTTTTCCGACAATATTTTATGGGGACATTTGCCCAAAATCCGGCGAGAAATTGTTAGATCTACAAATTTTAGTGATTATTTTAGTATAATTTGAGTGCCCCGTGGGTTTTTCAACATGCTGAATCCATTTCTGCATTAAGAAATGGATTTTAAACAACACAAAATAGTGATTTCGTGCAAATTTATATTGTCGGATTCCGACGAAAAAAGCCATTTCATAGAACAATTAGATAACGTCGAATTAGATTGCTTTATGATTGCCTTGATATTTATTAATGAATCCCCAAAGACCAACAAATCCAAATTCCTAGTTTTCTGGTTATATTGAGCCCACATCACAACGTGTAAACTTCCGTCTGATTGTTCGATACTTCCCCTAATCCCAAACATAGTGCTCAATCTTTTCCCTTGAGATCATGAAGACTCCTACCCGCTCCTCCGACCTTTGAACTTTTAAAATTTTTTCCTTACCTATCAAAATTATAAAAACAAACCTTCAATAATAGCAAAATTTGGTAATTTTTTAAAATTGTTTATGTTGAAACCATATAGAACATGATCTGATTACGAGCATTTTGAAAGATACCAAATCAGATATATCCCATGATTTACAAATTCAATGAATTTCATGCTCAATTTTAACAAAAGTTTCAAAACTGGACTCCATGAACGGTGAGGAAGTATAAATTTTATATTATAATAATAATAGAATTGACTGACTATGGCAGCAATCCAAAAGCATTCCACGTAACAACTGTGCCACGTAGACTTGATGATCGTGTTGTACAGAAACTACTCATTTCTGGTCAATAATTGTAATCGTTGTCCAAGTTTTGTAATTAATTTCTATTGCCGTTCGTGCTCCAAGGTGAGTTTAATCTTTGTTAGAGTCCAAAAAGAGAGCACCCGGTGTGGTGCACGACTCTATTTATGAGGTTTTGGTCAACTTTTGTTCGTATTCAAACAGCCCAATTCACGACGAGAGCTCGATCCAACGAATCTTCGTCTCTCTGGTAAGCTTAAGTTCAGACCAACTTCGTTCATTGACATCCAACCTTTGTTCAATTCTCTGACAGATAACGAAGATTGTGGGGCTTTTCAAGGCTTTGGTTGGTTGAYCGGCGAGAATGAAGAAAAGCAAATGGCCTAAACTCAGGTACTMCCTATTTTCTTGCACTACTGTTAAAAAAAACTTAACCTAGGCTTTGGTCTGATGGTGGGTATTAACAAGCTATTGGAATTGAATTTATGATAGTGGGTATCTTGCACCAGACCTCGGTTCGGTGGTTTKGTYAAGCATCCATCTCCATGTGTAAGAGGTTTCAAAGAAACCTAATGATAGTGGAATTAAGTTTATGATAGTGGGTATCTTGCCCCAGACCACAGTTTGGTCGTTTCGTTAAGTATTCATCTCCATGTGTAAGAGGTTTCAAAGAAATGTAATGATAGTGGACGTCTCGATGAAGGCCCCTTTTGGTTAAGGATCCATATCCTATGGATATGAGGCTTCAATGTCTCAATCAAATTGTGGAAGGAACCAGTTTGGATAGGGCGACTTTTTGAGTCGAACCTGTGAAAAATGAGAGGAAAAATGTGAAACCCAACCTTTTATCTTTTATAGGTAAAATTTGACCTAGATTATGTTTCTGATTCATACACTAGAGTTGCTAGGCCTGAGACCTAGTATATCCTCCTAATGGGTTTTATGAGGACTGTATACGAATGGAACCAATGACTAGAATGGAATTGCCACAGGAAAACACTACTTCATTGTTTGACCAAAATACCCAATCTTCGAATGGTGCATTCATTGAAGTATGGTTTCACTGAAAATGTAATAGTGTCCTCTGACTCAATCTGTTCCAGAACCTGAAAACTGTTTCAGTCTTGGTGACCCGAAGAGGTCTTGCACCACAAATGGCCTTTATAAGACAAGCCTTTTAAGACTGTATTCTGTATATTTCATGGATTTTTTTTTAGCATTTTCTACTCTCTTTACTACAAATTGGATTAGACCTGAGTTGCACAGTACAGGTACACCAATTTGGTACTGGTACGATGGCCTGATGAGCCAATCTGCTTTCCAGTTCAGGGTCCAATCTGCCTATATAAATATGCATTTATATGATAAATTCTCTTCTAGGCACCCTAGCAACTAAAATGGTGAAGTTTTTTCCTCACTTGATAAGGTTCTCTTGCATTTCGTGTTTCAATGTTTTTTCCACAGAAAACCCATGGAGAAACCCCAGGCACTTCCCTGCATTTTACAGATGCTAACCAGTGTAAACCGTCGGCACTGATTACAATGTTTAATCTGGTAGGGACATCTGGTGAGGCATGCAACAGAAGCAGCCAGCCCAGGGAATAGACCCTAAGACCTCTTGCATGAAGCTCAAAGTACTTAACCACTTGAGCTAGCCTGCCAGGCTATTCCATGTTTCAATGTTACTTGATTATGTTAAATTAGTAGTAACCGCTATTACCAATGATATCATATTCTCAATAAAATCATGACATGGCAAAGTGGTATATCTGGGCACGGGTTTTGTATGTATTATTCGTAGTCCATTTTGCTAATTGCAAAATGTTTCTCTGAAATTTTCTGCAATCGATTATACATGAATATTTGTGATTTTTATTTAATCTAGCTAGCCCGAAGAATCTGAAGGATTGTGATTTATTCAGTCTACAAGTGTTATGTCTGTCTCAGTTATGCTGGGAGCCTTATGACCTTGGAATTGTGGCAAATTTGTTATGGACATTAAGGCTGGAAATGTGATGGAATTAAATTTCCAATTATTAATTTTCCTACTGTTACTGTATATATTGCCCGGTAAAAATGTGAATTTTGGACCGTTCTGGTATAGATCTGCAGATCAAAAACAAATCTTAAATTGATCCATTTGGATTTGTTTTTGATATGCGAAGTCATACCCAAAACGGATCCAGGGAAGATCTGGTACTGGTAGTTTAGGGGGGAGGTTGATCAAATTCCAATGCAACTATGGATGAGACTAACCTCCCAAGCCATTGTGAGAGCATGGTTGCCTAATAAGCATTTAGCTATGTTTGAGCCCTGAGCTTTGCCATCTCACAAGCAAAATCATTCTAACCAGAGAACCTATACATCACCTTTCCTTTTCTATTTTGGGGTGCATCTGGTTTCCACTTCCAACTTTTTTTGTATGGTCAAAGGTTGAGTTTTCACAACAGTTATGTTACCTTCCACATGTCCTATACACATTCATAAGCAAGCTATATAATTGGGGTTGATGAAACTATCTTGTGGAGGAAGAAGGTTTGAAGTGGGCACCAACAAGTAGAAAGCCCAATAGAGTTTCATACGTTGTTATAATTGTAATGATAATTGGAAGTTCCATAGCTTGGGCATACTATTGTTAAATCGATTCCTCTGTTCTTGATTCTACACTTGATAGCCATATTTTCTTTTTATGTTATGAATCCTAAGATCATGTCCAGTAGGATGGTCTTCCCTTTACACTGAAGATGGAGATGCTTTTTAAAAATTATTCATATATTTTATTTTTAATCAAAAAGAAATAGAATACTAATTTTAAATTTATCAAGAGCTGACAGACCAAGGTTTCTCGTTGTTGGACCACCTGGGTTGTATCATGGATTTCATGAGAAGGTATACATATAAGAAATTTACACTCTAAACTTATTGGTATGAAACGAAGGAAATAGAGATGCTTTTCCTTTGAGTCTTAGCTTAGTATCTTAGAATTGCATTTATGAATATTTCCATCAAAGCTTGGTTGGCATATCTGTTATTCTGCCCATTTGATATTAATGATTGCAAGCAGGGCCAGAGTTATCTGGGATGAAAGAAACTTAGAAGAAATAGAGGCCAACAAACCTATAAGGCAGAAAATCGATGAGCCTAAAACTCCATTCCATCAGCCAAATTACAGCGATGGTAAATGTGCAGGTGTCTTTTTATTTTCATGTATACAAACTTTAAGGATTAAAATAGCTGCTTGTTATTGATTGAAGTGAATATTCTTTCTAGGATCTATATCACCGTTGTCAGATAGAGAAATGGACCCAGGTGATGCTGCACATGCAGAAGCAATACGATCTGCCTTGAGCCAAGTTGCATCCTCAAGTAGAGAAGGAAGAAAACGAAGTAGTGAGTGGACATCATCTGAAGATGAGACAGATGCAATGGACCAGGATGGAGAAGGTTGGGATTTCTACCCATTTTTGTTCAGCTAATTTTCCATAGAGATGAGGACTTATACTTTTTAAGCATATCCAGTTAATCCATGCAAGATCTGTTGGTATTTCTGTAGAAGTTTTAGCTTTTTACTTAACACTTTTCAAACTCAGAAAGAAACTCTCCCTGTTGTGTTGGAGAAGTATAATAAAAACATGATGTTGTTACCTTTGTTTGATGCCAAATTCTATTGCACTTATAGAATTCCAGAGAAAGTAATAAACATCTACGATGACMTCCACTTGGTTACTGACTTCATTATGCTTGTAATATTGCCAAGGTCATGCTGATTTTTGAAAAGAGAAACGACACATAGAATCCTTGTGGCAGGTTGTTAGGATTGTCTATTTTGATTTGTAAGTTCTCTTAAGCTTCAGTAATTGGGCCTTYTTCTGCCTMTCTAGTGTCTAAGGTTAGTTACTTTGTCCAACCAACATTCTTACAAAAGTGCTTTGTCAAAAAAATTATTGCATTTGAGATGAGAAAGTACACTTTTAGAATAGATATTGATGCTTTGCAAATTTTCTACATACCTACTTAATCAGAAGGATCACATTCCCATTGAAAGTTCATTCCATTACACTAAAAAGAAGTACAAAAACAAATTAGAGCAGACCAGTCTTATCCCCTCCCACAAATAATAATAATAATAGCAAAGGTGGTATCTTGAGTCTGCCCATTGATCCTTCTACAATCTCAATCCTAAATCTGCTGGCTCTCATATATATTTTAATTAACCTTCTCAATACAAAAACAAAATCACATATTTAGCAAATAAGTTTAAAGTTCAGTCTACTGTGTGACCAAGAAGGTACCACAGTTAGCAGGGAAATTAGATCAATCCATGACCTCTCTGCTACTCGTATTGATCTTCTTCATTGGCGATACAATCTTACTATCAGCTCCCTCCAAACTTTTGTTGGAGCTATACCTGTGGGGTCAGATTCAACTGTGTATGTTCTAGTGTCAGCTAACTGAAGTTCATGAGAATATGTCTCTTCTCTTAAAAGCAACATTAGAGCTCCAAAA
>JASDQU010372643.1:178999-190691 GCA_032191745.1 Picea mariana
TGCTACTCGTATTGATCTTCTTCATTGGCGATACAATCTTACTATCAGCTCCCTCCAAACTTTTGTTGGAGCTATACCTGTGGGGTCAGATTCAACTGTGTATGTTCTAGTGTCAGCTAACTGAAGTTCATGAGAATATGTCTCTTCTCTTAAAAGCAACATTAGAGCTCCAAAATGTTGTACCTAGTGATTGAATCCCTTCTCACTATTCTCCTGATCTCCTCATCCATGTCTAATCCAATTCCTTGTCAAGAATCTGCTGTCTGAGTTATTGGGTCAGTTCATCCACACTTCGGCAATTCATTGCAACTATTTTTTATACGATCTTTCATAGCCTTCCTGACCACTGTAGGCACCAGTCCGCTTTAATCCATGTCTCCATTGCCTTGATCCACTTCTGCAAAATTAGTCATTTAGTTCGAAATCTTAGAAGCTCTCAAGTATCACCTAGTATTACTGCTATCTTCTCCTTTACTAGAAGATATCACACTTATTGCAAACTTTCATTCCTGAATCCTGAGTTTATCTCTTCTTTTCCTCTATTCTGGAATGTTTAGCTGAATAAGGGAAGCATATTTCCTTTTGGTAGACTTATTGTTGAATTAAAAGCAACATGACAAGACTTAATTTGCAGGTAACTGGTTTTTCTTCTCCAATTGGCTAGTTTCAAATTCCTATGAATTTCCTCAAGTTACATTTATTTATGTATTGATATACTTTTCTTTTCGCATAATGTGTTTCCGAGGGAAACCGACCAGGTACTTCCCCTCATTCCAAGGATGGTACCCAGTGTAAACCAGATTCTTTAGAAGCTTGAAGCTTTGTCATGTCACTTGCATGAATACAACCTGGGTGGGGAAGATAACACTCCATCACACAACCACTTGGGCTAGACCCAATTGACATATGTATTGATCTACTTATGGTATTGTTTACTAATATTAACTCCTAGATCTGTCACTGCCTTTGGTGTCTGTAGGGGTGGCCCATCCCATTGGGCTGGAGAGTTATCTCCCTCCCTATGTTTGACTCGTGGCCTCGTGCTGACAAGGGAGAAGAATTCTGTGGATCAGTATGTTCCCCTTGTTTGAAATGTATTTACCTGAAAAACTCATGCTAAGTTTGAGCAGGTTATGGTTTCAGGAACCTGCATGGCTGGGGACTAACCTTTATTGAGATGATGACTACTATATTCATACTTGATAGCCCTTGATAACGCTTCTTTTATTCTTTCCTAGCCTCATGATAGTTGAGGGACCTATTAAATACTTCAACCGTTTGAGATCTTCCATTCCTTTATTCAAATCGAAAATCTTCAAGAAATAAGTCCATAAGGATTTTACCCATTGGCATCCCTAAAAGATCTATTTCTTTTTCTGGTGCTGCAAATTTTGGATAGATTGTTTTTCTGTGATCATTCCATCTGGTTTTGGTTTCTACTGCAACTATATCTTTGTTGGCAATTCTCTAAGTGAAAACATTCTGTTTTGGTAAAGCAAATTTCCATCACACCCAAATCCATGCACTTGAAATCTTGACTGTTCAAACTTCAGCCTGATTACCCCCATAGAGTTACTGTAGAAATCCTTTGTTGTGAATTTTGTGCATATCCTTCCATCTGAGATCTTAAGTCAGAGGCATATTAGAATCTTAAGTCAGAGGCATATTAGATAGTTCCTTTGGAAAGGATGCCTGCTTAGTCTCCTACTAGACAAGGGTAGCTAACTTCTTCACTAATAACTTTGAATGGAATAATGCCATTGGTCAAACTGTGTAAGTCCATTATATTGCACCAATTTGTATTCTCATAATTAAAGAAATCTTACACCACAATCCTTCAAATTCTCTTTGAGGTTATGGATTCCTTCTACTCTATCCATTGTTATTGAGTGTGTCTTTTTTGAAATGATGGTAATCTTCACTTGTGGTTATTTGTTATTATGGCTAAGCACCCTCATTATTGTATTACTAGGTTATGGTTTAATAGCCGGCCTGCTAACTTTATTTTATATTATCCTAGGTGGCCAAGGCTGACCTAGGCATTTGTGGGCCCATAACCCCCTCATGGGGGAAGATGCCCATAACCCACATCTCATGTTCTGTTTTCAAGCTTGTTGTTACACTTGTGTTTGGCATATCTCTCTATAGCACATACTACAGCTATAGCACACTTGTTCAAGGGATTATTTAACGCCGCTCTCTCTCTCTCTCTCTCTCTCTCTCTCTCTCTCATACCAGGTTGTAGGGTTTGTTGGTGGATCCATTCAATTCTTTCTCTCTCTCTTGTGATCTCAACACCTTTCCATTCCTTGATCATTTTCTCCTCGGTTAAAGAAAAGGTTTAGGACCACCAAGTCCCAGGTATCTTCATGAGTTTTTGCAGTGGTGTTCCAGTAATTCAGTGGCAAGGAAACAAGAGGGCTTCTAGCTGGTGTGCATTATTGAAGCATCTGAAGAGGATAATCTACTTCCAAAGCTCATGTGAAGGTGTGAATAGGTCCAACAGGCTCTTTGCTCCTTTTCCTACTGGGAGCCACAATGGGTCTTCCATCCCTACACTTCATACCTCTTCAGGAGCACACACTATTGGCAATGCTATTGAATTGTTTATTCTTCCTTTCTTCGTATTTGAAGACCATAAATAGTCATAGAATATTTTAACTGGTCTCTTCAATACCATCTTGGGGGCAAAGAGGGTGGAGGAAGTATAAGTTTGGAATTGAAGCTGAGTAACTGAAATCGGGAACAGAAGAAAGAAAACTTTATACTTTTCAAATTTGACCTTACCTCTTGAAGCTGTAAAATAGATTTGGAGAGCTTGTAACGAAGTTTGTACTTCTTCCATCGTGGTGTCTCCCAGCATAACTGTAATTTCAGGCGTTATTTTAACCATTTTAGAATATTAAGATCATTTAAACAAGTAATCAGGTCATAAAGAGTGTTACTACAACTTTGAGAAACATTACTGGTTAGGTGTTCTTGGTAGTTGGAGTGAAGCCATTCTGCTACAATTCTTATACTATCGAAGATCTTCCTCTCTTGTACAAAGGTTGTCTGATTTTTTTTGTCAACATTCTGTCTGGAAAGTGACAGTTGTTAGCAAACACTTTCACAATTATTTTGTAGCTCACATTACAATTGCTCTGCATTCTGTTGGGGGTATTGCCTTTTGGTATCAGTCTGCAAAAAGTAATGATCATTGCTGGATGCACTTTTTATGTATGTTTGTACCTCACAAATCATATCCTTTAGCAATCAGAGACATTTATCCATGATTAACTTATAAAAGTCTACTGGAAGACCAGCCAGCCCTGGGGTTTTGTCTATGGCAATTGCATTAATTTTTGCTTCTATTTCTTGATTTATTTGCTCTTGTTCTAAAGTCACATTTAAATGTCCAGTGTATTCCTAGTTTAGAGAGGCTACATGCCTTAAGAGAATAGTACTCTGTCTTTATCAAAATTCTAAGAGGACCACAAGTCTTGGAAGCAGCTAGTTATAATTTATCTTATCAAAAATTGATTCTCATAAGTTTGTTATTGTCATTTCCACTACAAGAAATATTTGCTCTTTTCCTCTTAACACTGATATGGGATTAGATATAGAGAAAGGTGAGAAGAACCAACAATGGAATTCTCTGGACGTGAAGTGCCAAAAAGAACTTGCTCAAAGATGTCACTCAAACACCCTCAGGGCCCCTTTCAGGAAGGATTCTATCAGTCAAGGTTAAACCCCCTCCCGGGAAATGATACATCCCATCAGCCGAGCCTCTACTCCGGTTTATATCGCAGGTTGCACATATCTAATTTGGATAGAGGGTAAGCAGTATGGTATTCTGTACTCTGGGTGATGTACAATGGGAGCGGAGCTCCCTTAAGTAGAAAGTATACTTTTAAATGAGAGTGCACGTGGCCTCTCCCAGTGTACTATAACATTGCTTGCAATCAGTTACAGCTTCAAATTTGCCAGCCATACAAAATGCACACATGATTGTGCATAATACAGAATACAAATAAAAGTACATCAATTTTAAATTTAGGATGGGCACATTAGTCTTTGATTTTGGTCCATTTCCTATGACTAGCCTCTCTTTTCCTTAGTTCCCGTGTCCATCCCATTTCATTGGCATCCAAAATATCACATTTCATCCCGCCCACCCCCCTTTATAGTTGAACTAAAGACCTATATTATGATAGACGTATTGCAACATACTTAACATATTTGTCCAGTATGTCTACATCTCTTATTTGTACTGTCCTCTTCATCATTGAACAATGAATATATATCTCATTGTCAGTTTCCATCTTTGAAAAATCAGTTTTCTACAAGTGAATTTTCATAGGGGTCGAGTCAATGCCACTTATCTGATCATTGTTATTCCAACATTGTATCTAATAAGATCAGGTCAACTAATTGTATTGTAAAAGTAAAGAATGATGTTAATGTTTACAAATGACCAAAATATCGTCTGCAATACCTCAATAGAGTTCTGAAGGTGTCTTCGAGCTAATTTAAAAATTACCAAGAATGAACAAATAATTAGTGGTGCCTGATAGGATTTGACAAACTAATTTGTCCAGTATTCGTTGTCCAAACGTGCCATATATCTAGTTTCTATTTTGAAAGCCCATTTATGTAATGTAGACCTACCTCTTGGTGTCAACAGGGGCTTGCCGGGTTGGTGAAATTGGGGTGTTGTTGTTGCCCCCACCAGGGTTTGATTTCTCCAAGTGACATGTTCACCCCTCATGGGCTAGCGTGCCCTCGCAAGGGGGCAATTTGATCAACAGGAGCTGTCATGGCCATTAAGTCGATCTGGAGGTCAAGTGCCATTAAAATGTGGAATGGCATCCCACCTCTTGATAGATGGTGGATGCTCTACATTCAAAGTATTAATGAAGCATTCAAGGCCTTTCCTAATGTTTATTGGATATGTAATATCCCAACGGTGAATTTTTGGTATGCATTTGTGGACTTTGGGTGGGGTGTAATTATTAGAAATAGGAATGCCTTGGAGCTTATGGTTTTCATGTACTCAGCAGATTTGGGGGGCATCCATTTCTCTTATTTTGCCATGTAGAACTTCAAGGCTTTGACTTTCTTAGTGCAAGATCATTTTGTTTTGCTACAGGATCATTTTCTTTTGGATACAATGGTTCAAAATGGCGAGTGAGCTCCAGTGTAGGAAAGCAGGTCTATATCCTATGACACATGTAGTAAGAACGTGGCCTCCAGACATGGATCAAGCCATTTTTATTATGATTGTCTTAGTTGATTGAGCAAGATGAAGGTCCACAGAGAGGCTAGCATGAGGACAAAATTCTGATGGCTATGAAGAGCTTAACATCCTGCCTACCTTGCTACCCAGTAATTGGTGAAGGTCCCATAAATTAATTGGGTAACAGAATCATCAGTTTCAAGTTCCATGCCTGAAACACAAACTTTACTGAATGCAGCTCCACATGGTTACAAGTATCAATGGTTGTGAAAATTAGCATCTTCTGGTGGCAGTCCTGCACACCTATTGCTTGCATGTGTGCTTTGACCAGATTGCCATTCTTTTCTCCTTGTTTTGTGTTTGACCTTGACAACTACCAAATAAATGCACTAGGATTTGCAGCTATGATAACAGCATTGAGAGCAGGTTCAACGTTTTAAAAGTTTAGGTTTACTCAGTGCACAGAGAGAGGCGAGGTACATTCTACTATCCAATATGAGGGAGATGTGTAACATCCATGCATAAATCAAAATATAAAAAAAAATCTGTAACGTAAGAAAGAAAATTTAAGAAAAGAATACCTAACATTAATTAATACACACACACACACACCAGCATAGATTCATCTTAACTTGTGATCTTTTATGCACTGAGAGATTTGCATCAAAGTTCTTTTTGATCCCTTTCAGTGCTTAATTGATCCAGAGTTAAGATGAATATACACTGGTTTTAAGTATGAGAATTTTCATTGAGATGGTAAGGTAGAGTCAGAATTTAGGGTGAAGATTGAATACAGAATGATGATAAATTTAAGATCTCTATTTTTTATTGGCAATCAAAGTACTATGAGGAAATCTGAGTAAAAGCAAGGCTGTAGTACCAATGAAAACTTGCATTTTGTCATTGGTTGTGTCCATGTACAAGGCCATCTTCTGACGGGATACTATGAGATATAGCATGACACGACTTTGATTGATGTCTTTAAAATCTGTGATACAGGAGAAGAAAATTTCTGAAGCCTTAGTTCAGAATTTATGGATGTAGTGGTCATAAGTAAAGTTAAAAGATGGCCAGTGAAGCAAATTGTAGCTGTATGCAGATTTTTGTTAGTGTCATTCTAGGAGTGTTTCTAGAAATCTTGTCTTCTTCTCACTGTTTGTGAAGGCAATCTGAAGGAACAATCAAGAGAACATTCTGGACTTGTAGATCATTCAAAGCTGCAAACTTCAGGGAGTTTTGAAGTCGATTGGCCACGATTGGGCTTTTGGAGAGCAAATGTTTCATGAACTTACCTCCTCAATTTTGTGTGAAGGGAACTCTTACTGTCACTATGCAGAATAATATATGTATGTTATGTATTCTTAAACAACATAATACTTCTCTGCCTAACCACGATATTCTTATTGACTATGAAGGGAACTAAATTCTTAACATGGAAGTTTTCTCATTTGTGCGAGGTTTTATTTATCATGGAAAATCTGTAGTAGGGATTTCCTAAGGTTCTCCATTTATCTTGTTTCTATTGTATTCTTTAGCTGAGATCAAATTTCGAAATCATTTTCCACTGCTAAACTTTTTCTTAGTGATAATTCCTCTTAATGGGCATTTACATTTAAGATGATCTCAATATACTTGCATTGCAAAGTGTGTCATTCTTCACCTATTCAATCATGTAACATTTTTACTATTTAGGGATTGTCTAGTAACATTAGATTTCCTGTTTACTTATATTTTTGTTTTAAATGTTTATCAGATTCTGAATCTTATAGAAAAAAACTGAGTTTCCAAGAGCACAGGCGAGCACATTATGATGAATTTCGAAAGATTAGAGAATTACAATGCCAGGGTTCAGCTTTCAATGAAGCAGATGAAGAGGATGAGAAAGAAAGGTCTGAATCCGAGAGAAAGCCTTGCAAAGATTGTGATAGTTCCTTAACAGGTGGCATGGGTGCAATAGGCATCCAAGAATGTGATATTCCACCCGAAGAATACCTTCCAATGAATAGAGACTAAACAAGTAGGTTTATGGTGTAATTTAGGAGTTTGTTAAACTTGATATCCTAAAAACTGTATTCTTCCTTGTTTTAGTGTCGAATTTTCTTCTTGAGAGGGGATTTGATCATAACCCTCCTAAGGTCACTTGGTGATTACGAATAACAGCAGAAGGCAGTTGATAATGCCTTGTGTTGCTTGGAGATTACTGAGTGAAGATTGGAAGAAATGAAATGAGCTTATAAAAGTCCTGAAGTTGATTCTTATATTTTCTATTTGTTTCATATTTTGACAGATTTGATGTATTCTAGGAATATTGAAAATTTCCATAGACCAAACTGCTAAGCAGGGATCACACGTTTTATGAGGGCAAAAATCTATTGCAGACTTGGCTAAAATTAATTTCTGCTTGAAATACTTGATGAACATTCCGATACTCTGCTTATCTATTCTTCTGTTTGTATCCCCTTAAATAGTTGTATACAGTTTGCAATGTTTTCCTGCTAAATTGCTTTATGCTCTACAATAGGGCTTCTGTAGTAGTGAATATTCCGTTACACAATTCATTTTTGCCTTATTTACACTTTTATTGAAGAGTGACTAATTTTCCATGATTGTTAGGCATTCTAGTTCTATTTGTTAATTTCTTAAGACCAGCAAACTAAGGAAATAGATCAGATCTAATTACTCTACTGGTATTATTAACTCTTAATGCAGCGGAAACTAGAAAAACAAAACACACAGTACAAATTATTTCTGCTCTTCAAAATCAGGTCGTCATTCAAAATATCTTCAGACCTACAAGAGCTCCCCTAACAAGGAAAATGGCTTTGAAAGAGAAAAACCACAAATCACTACAAACCTGAAATATTACAATGCCTCGTAATCCGTGCTGCTGATCACAAAGGCAAAATGTATGGCCTGCTGTATGGACAGGTTTGCTGCTGTAATGATTTCAA
This sequence comes from Picea mariana, assembly GCA_032191745.1. Lineage (NCBI taxonomy): Eukaryota > Viridiplantae > Streptophyta > Pinopsida > Pinales > Pinaceae > Picea > Picea mariana. Next base: position 187,169 of record JASDQU010372643.1, read on the forward strand.
TGGCTCCCACGCACGACTTGCTGAGCTGTTGGTCGTGGTTGTATGGACCCGTACAGATGTATGACTTTTGCTGTACGACCTACTGCATTGGTTTGCGTGCAACTAAACTGTTGCCCTTTGACTTGCTGTTGTTGCTGCTGCCCGGTCTTCTCTCTCGCCCAATTAATCACTCTTTGTGAATAATGAATATCTTTATCCTTTGCCCCTTACTATATTCTATAACATTTACTTGAGCCATTTACCTAATCTCAATGGTCAATATCTAACCGTGATATCAATGGCTCTATTTTAATTAAATCATTAAGTGACCCAAGTTACTTTATTAATTAAAATTCACTTTATAAAAATACGTTCACTTTATTAATTAATTAATAAAGTGAACTCTAGAAAAAACATAGGATACATTTAATGACGATTTCCACAAGAAGACACACTTGCGGAAATACGTGTCCGAGCTACAAACATTAACACTCCCTCTTAGTGAGGAAGGTATTCTCCACCACTCTAAGCTTGTCTTTGAAGAAGACGAACTTGCCCTTCACCAAGGGCTTGGTGAAAATGTTTGCCAACTGCTCATCTGTAGGAATATATTGGAGCTTGATTGCTCCCTTTAGCACCCTGTCTCTGATGAAGTGGTACTTGATCTCAATGTGCTTTGACCTATTGTGAAACACTGGATTCTCCGAGAGTTTGATGCAACTCTGGTTATCACAGTGGATCAAGGTCGGCTCAAATTCTTGACCAAACAATCCTGTGAGTAGCTTGCAAAGCTAGATGGCTTCACAACTAGCTAGACTGACCGCCATGTACTTCGCCTCAATTGAAATCAATGCTAATGAGGTCTGCTTCTTGTTGAACAAGGAAATGACCGCTGACCCCAAATCGAAGCAACACCCTGAGGTGCTCTTCCAATTTGTATCACTGGCTGCCCAATCTAAATCTGAGTACCCTTGCAACGTCACACCATCTCCACCAAGGTACTGGAATCCATATCCTACTGTGCCCTACAAGTATCTGAGCACGTGCTTTGCTACCACCCAATGAACCTCCCTCGGCTCCACCATGAACTGGCTCAGGGTGTTAACGACAAAGTAGAGGTCTGACGAGTGTTGACCAAATACATCAACAAACCAAGCAATCGCTGATACTGTTTGGGGTCTGCCAACTCTGAATCTGAAGAATCAATCTTCCTTAGGTTGGTTGCCATCGGAGTGGCCATTGCTCTTTTGTGCTCCATCTTGAATCTCTCCAGGATCTCAAGAGTGTACTTCCCCTGTCCTAGGAAGATCTCGCTTGATTATTGCCAAACCTTAAGTCCTAGAAAGTAATGCATTGGCCCGATATCTCTCATCTCAAATTCTGACGCTAAGTCTGACTTGCATCCTGCAATCAATGTCTCTGCACCTGTCAGAATGAGATCATCAACATACAAGACCAAGATGAGGACCTTAGATCCAACCAACAAGAAGTATAGGTTGGGATTTGCCTCACTCTTGGTGAAGCCCATGCTATGCAAATAGCTATCAATCCTGGAGTACTAGGCCTTGGGTGCCTGTTTGAGTCCATACAGGGCTTTCTTCAACTTGCATACATGAGTCTCCCTGTCATGAACCTCAAACCCCTGTGGCTTCTCGATGTATACTTCTTCCTCAACGAATTTGGTGAGGAAGGTTGTCTTCACATCCATCTGATGGATGCTCCACCCAATCTAAGAAGCAATAGAAAGTACTGCTCGTATAAAGGAGTATCTGGATACATGAGCAAAAGTCTCCTCGTAGTCTACTCCCTCTTTTTGAGAGAACCTGCGAGCCACACATTTGGCCTTGTACTTCTCCACACTGCCATCTGCTGCATGCTTTACCTTGTAAAGCCACCTGAAAGTCATCACTGACTTGCCCTCAGGCCTCGACACAATCTCCTAGACATCATTCCTCATGATGGAGTGTGCTCCTCCACCATGGCATCTCTCCACACCTGGTGGTTGGTTGCCTCCTCAAAGTTGGAGGGCTCTAAGTCTATGATGTTGGTCATCAAAGCCACATACATCGAAAACTTTTGAGGAGGCCCGCTCTCCTGAAATGTGGTCTTGGGAGGCTCAACATGCTCTCGAGCATCCTGCAAGGTCTGCTCAAACCACATGGGCCTCCTAACTTAAGTCAAAGGGATTTACTTCTCCTCCACCTCCTCTGGAGTCCGGCTCCCTGCACTGGAAGTCTCTGATCTCGGCTCATCCTTTGGGTCCACCTCTCGTGGCCCCTCTGCAACTGTTGGTAGGTCTTGAGATTTCTTAGATGCCAAGTTCTCCTCGAACTTGACATTTCAGCTCACCACTGTCCTCCACTGCTATGTCAGGAAGACTCTGTAAGCCTTCAAATCCTCGTTGTATCCCACCGAGATGCCCCCCTCTCTCGAGGGTTGCAACTTTGCCCTCTTCTCCACATGAATGTGGATCTAGACTAGACAACCAAAAATCCTGAGATGTCCTATCTTAGGTCTCTTGCTTATGAAGGCTTCCTCCGGTGTCTTATCCTCTAGTATTCTGAGTGGGCTCCTGCTTTGCAAATACTCAACTATATTGCATGCCTCAACCCACATAAACAAAGGAAAACCTTGATCATGGATCATGGCCTTTGCTGCAATGATGATCGACTAGTTCTTCCTCTCTACAATCCCATTCTATTGTGAGTTGTAGGCTAATGTCTTCTTTGTCTTGATCCCTGCCTCCTTGCAAAAATCAGTTAACTCATTGGAGGTGTACTCACCCCCATTATCCATCTTCAACACCTTGATCTTCCTTCTTATCATGTTCTCCACCCGAGCTTTGAACTTTTTGAAATGACTGAAGACCTCATACTTGGTCTCCATGAAGTAGATCCAAGTCTTCTTGGAGCTTCCTAGAGAAGTCATTAATGAAGGTTGCATAATAAGATGCACCCTTCACTGAAGCATCTGACAAAGGCCCACCAACGTCAGAATGTATTAGATCCAAAATGCCTTTGGATCGAGTCTCATTGCTAGGAAATGGTGCCTTGACATTCTTTCCAAGAGCACAACCTCTGCACACCCCCTGATGATCCTGACTGAAGTCTGGAGGCCCATCGACCATCTGCCTCAATAATAGTAGAGATCTGTGATGGAGATACCCCATCCTCCTATGTCACAACTCGCACAAACTCTCACTGGTCTGCATCAATGCTTGAATACGCTAACCCTGAAGTTTATATAGGTTCCCATCCCAGACTCCAATCCTCAAAGCAGTGTCTGAACTGGATCCCTATGGGTGAATGAACACCTGCCCCCTTCAGAAGTTAACCTCATAACCTTTGTCCTCCATGACTGAGATGGACAACAGGTTCTTCTTCAGGTCAGGGACATACAATACCTCCTGTGCATCAAAGGATCCTTCTGACTCAAGCTAGAACTGCATTGCCCCTTGACCCTTCACTGGATACTTGGCATTGTTGCCAAGGTATATGTGAAGCTCTAAGTCCTACTTTGATAAACTATCGAATAACTCTCTAGC